>VYZV01042807.1:0-11519 GCA_013401275.1 Pandion haliaetus | reverse complement strand
CTACTTATTCATGTATTGCACAAAACAAAAAAAGAGCTCAAGCCTTGTGGTAAGGCACATATCTGCGTGAGTGATAACAGAGACGGCTCCTCACCAAAATAAAACTGAAAATAAAAAATGTAATTCAAAGTGACACCCACAGTTATCAAGTGTCCATTTTATAATGAGGAAGGTCAGTTCAGCAAGAGACAGCTTTTTTTCCTGATCCTCTGTTACGTGTTACAACTGGGAAGAAACCAGTGGCAAAACAGCAAACTTCACCCCTACCAAAAAGGGAAAGTTAAAGCGTCAGGAGTGCAGCACCAGGAGGAGAACAACAGCTGCTACCTAAAAGTGTTTTGTCTGTCTATCTGTTGCCTGGGAATTTTTGCATTTCTTCCTCCTTTCTCCACCATATGTAAGATATCACTGAAGGAAAACCAAGAGAGACTGTAGATCTTTTCATTCAAAGTCATAGCAGACAAAGATAATGGTTTTCTTTTGATGAGATAAAGCAAATGCAGTGGAGACAGGTGGACATGCAGAAAAAATTACTTCCTTTTAGCATGAAAATGTTGTTGGTAGGACATCTGTCTGATGTGGGAAACATCCACAAGGCACATTTTAAGTGCCTTTACAAGCAGCTTCAGAGTCTTCTAAAATGCTTGATTATGTCTGTTTGAAGATAGCATCCTTGGATTCTTTCCTCCCCTGTATCCATCATACCATCGATCCTTGATGTCTATCCAGTTTTCCTTTTAAAATATAACAAAAAAGAAATATATAAATATATGTGACAATATAATGTGCAGCTTGTTCTGATTAGCAAAGAACTTTGCAATACAGGAGCAAAAAAAGGACAATAATTTGTTTCAAAGCAGAAGATTGTAGTGCACATATACATACACAAATGTTTTCTATATTTGATCAGCATATTCATCAGTTATACTGAATATTTATTCTCCAGAGGTCAAAAAATTCCTCAGATCCAGACCAAAAGGCCCCCAGATAAAAAACTTCAAAGGTGCAAACTGCTAACTAACTAAGATTCAGGGACCATTAATTTCTGAACAGTTTTATTCTTGTCAAATGCATGGGGAATCATTGATTTTATCATTTTCATTAAGTCCTTTTTCTCTTCACTGAAATGCAGATGATTTCTATGACTAAAACTTAGAGATGTGGTCAATTTTCAGGAGCAGAAAATTAAAGTTCTTTTAAGTTCATTTAAATTCTTTCAAAGAGTACCAGCATGTAAGTAATAGTATTTTCTTCTTCAAGAGCAAGACAACAACTCTTGCTTCATACAAGATTTTAAAAAGTGGAAATGTGAACAGACAAATTGCTCAAAATCAAGAGAGAAGGTTGGAAATCACACTCTTAACTTCCTGTAAACTTGGAAGATTGTACTCGTTAGATTGTTGAATCTTGAACTACTCAATGTTATGAGAAACAGTTTTGCTTCTGATCACAGAAATTCTGTCTACAACTGGAGGAAAGGCTAAATTAGAGACATATATCACATCCATGGAATAGCACCTACCTCAAGCTTCCAGTATGCAACCTAACTGGCCTCTTGCAGGACTTCTAGAAGTATTTATTTTGAAATAATTTCTTGGACACATGGATTCGAATCAAGAGTACCTCCATAAACAGTCAATTTATAATATAATTCATAGGAGCGTCACCAAAACTAAAGGAAGTGCAACATTTCTGTAACTGAGAGATTAGAAATTCCATTCGCAATGACTGGACCTTTCAGTCAGTGGACCTTCGTATTACTGCTGGATTTGGGTCTTCTGGAGATATTTTTGATTACCAACCACTAAAGGTATCTAAATTTAGTTTGGTGAATTCCATCCCAAGAGAATCAGTGCTATTACGTAAGCACCCAGGTTTATTACGGAGTGAATAGAAGAGGTGGGAACCTTAGGCCTTCAGGCAGAAATTCTGTCTAATCTTGGTATAAACTTACTTCTTTGGCAGACTGATGCTAGAGATTTCAGCACTGATTTATTTTACTTTTAATGCAAGCCTTCGACACCTGCTTGTGATTATATGCCATTTAATGCCAGTTCCATGGACATATATACTGTCAGACACTACTGTTACTTAATTTTAGCCCCACTCTCTTCCTCATGCAATATTACTCTCTGATTGCTAGCTTTCTGTTGCTGTCTTAGTCTTCAAACACAAAAATCCATGTGTGCATATTGCCTAGGATTAGAAAACTGTCCTTTCAATGGTAATCCAAGCAAATGCAGTATGCTTTCAGATACCTTACAGTTTCAGGAGAAGTTTGGTCTGCTCTTACAGTTGTGGTGTCTCACTTAATTTTTCACGTATATGCACAAACATAATTTTATATCACAGTTTTTTAAGTCAGGTATTTGCTATGGTTTTAATTATGTGTACGTCAGTGTACTTTACCTTTAATCCAGAAATTCTTTAGCGTCATTTAAAACTAACATCTTTTGGGTTAAGATTTTGCCTCTCCTGACAAGAATTGCACTCTTCGTGCAGATCCCTCTTCTTATCTTTGAGCAAGAGAGCATTTGTTGGTAATATCACCAATCTGGAGATAGGAATATATCCTGCTTTTATTCCTTCGTATGCTGTGGAGGAAAGCAAAAGTAAATTGTCCCTGGCAGCTGTAGTTCCAGGAAACAGAGGTCTGTCTTTGTGAAGTTACATATTTATAATGGTGTGTCCGCTGGTCAGAGGGCCTTTTGGTTATATTCATTCCTGTGGTCTGATCCCGCTCTCGGGAAAATGTGCAAAGGCTCGTATTGATTTGAGAAGGAGTTAGCTTGCTGCCGTCATGACGCTGCTGACTAAACAGCCACGGTTAAATTATCAGGAGTAATTGTGGAGCATGAAGGAGGAAAAAAAACTGGAAAAACGTGATCCAATGTGTCAACGAGAGCTCTCCTACAAAGTGCATACCCTGTTTGTAAAAGCTATGCTCAGTGCCAGAGGTCTCAGAGGTACACTGATTTCCCCATGAATTCCAATAGTTTCTAATCACAAAGAAATTATTCAGCTTTCCTCTGCAACCGACATAAATATGTGGGAATAAGATTAAAGCGCGATATACACAGATAAAATTCAGTCAAATTTTTAAATTGCCCTTGGGCCAGTAAACTAATAAGATATAGTGACCCACTTAGGCAGCTTGTATGAGGAAAAATCCTGCATAAAGTCAGCAAAACTCCCTTTCTTTGCTGAGATGGTAGTTGTAGTGTGCTAAGCCTGCTTTTTTTCAGCAGCGCTGACTTTAAATGCATGGTTGGTCAGTCTATTGCACAGAAGCTATGGAGTTAGGCCACCTAATTTACCAGCTATGAAAATGTTTCATTGAAAGATTTGACTAAATTCAGACAGTTTATATTCAGGTGCTGAACAAATAATATATTTTTTTAAAAAGTATGATTGTACATGTATCTCAGTATATCTCAAAATACAAGAAAAATAGATTATGAGCTTTCTGTATTTAGGATGAATGAGATCTACGGATAGTGTAAATCTCTAAGACAGATACATTTTCATATAAAATTCAATGTTTGCCAATACTTACTACTTTGTGGCACCAGAGAAATTACAGCTGTGGAACTGT
The DNA here is from genome assembly GCA_013401275.1 of Pandion haliaetus. Lineage (NCBI taxonomy): Eukaryota > Metazoa > Chordata > Aves > Accipitriformes > Pandionidae > Pandion > Pandion haliaetus. Next base: position 7,924 of record VYZV01042807.1, on the reverse strand, counting down.
TATATCTATCATTAATACATACTGCAAAAATCCATGATGAGCTGGACTAATGGCTGGACTCTGAGTATAGCTGTGAAAATAATATGTGATACAGTGTGATAGTTGGGGAGAAAATGCAAAAAAAAGTGTTGCCTGGGTAAAAACCCCAAACATCATTCTCAGACGAAAAGAACACTCCTTCTTTCCTCCTATAACTAAAGCATAAGGATGATTGGGATTAATTGCCAAGGTAGCTTTTTCTGAATACCAATGCAATGTCTCAAGGGTTATATCTTTTACTTGGCACATAGAGAATTGAGCATGAAAACTCCATTAACAATAATAGAAGCTGTGTGCCTAATTCCTCATTAACAGTTCTGGTTAGTGTACACTCCTTAATGCTAAGGTATAATAGACTCATAGAATCATAGAATGCTTTGGGTTGGAAGGAACCTTAAAGATCATCTAGTTCCAACCACCCCCGCCACAGGCAGGGACACCTTCCACTAGACCAGGTTGCTCAAAGCCCCATCCAACCTGGCCTTGAACACTGCCAGGGATGGGGCAGCCACAACCTCTCTGGAAAACCTGTTCCAGTGCCTCACCACCCTCACAGTAAAGAACTTCTTCCTTACATCTCATCTAAACCTACTCTCTTTCCATTTAAAACGATTACCCCTCATCCTATCACTACACTCCCTGATAAAAAGTCCCTCCCCACCTTTCCTGTAGACCCCCTTTAGGTACTGGCAGGCTGCTCTCAGGTCTCCCCGGAGCCTTCTCTTCTCCAGGCTGAACAACCCCAACTCTCTCAGCCTGTCTTCACAGGAGAGGTGCTCCAGCCCTCTGGTCATCTTCGCGGCCCTCCTCTGGACTCGCTCCAACAGGTCCATGTCCTTCTTATGTTGGGGGCCCCAGAGCTGAACGCAGTACTCTGTAGGCTTCCTTTTTGTGTTTGAGTTTGTCCATGAGCTCCTTGTTCACCTGCAGAGGCCTCCTGGTGTTTTTGCCGGATTTCCTCTTTGTTGGGATGCATCGCTCCTGAGCTTGGAAAAGGTGATCCTTGAATATTAACCAGCTTTCTTGGGCCCCTCTTCCCTCTAGGACTTTCTCCCATGGTACTCTGCCAAGCACATCCCTGAAGAGGCCAAAGTCTTCTCTCCTGAAGTCCAGGGTAGTCAACTTGCTGTGTGCCCTCCTCGCTGCCCTAAGGATCTTGAACTCCACCATTTCATGGTCACTGTAGCCAAGGCTGCCCTTGAGCTTCACACTTCCTACCAGCCCCTCCTGGATGGTGAGAACAAGGTCCAGCATAGCACCTCTCCTGGTTGGCTCCTCCATCACTTGGAGAAGGAAGTTATCATCAACACATTCCAGGAACCTGCTGGATTGCTTATGCCGTGCTGTGTTGTCCCTCCAGCAGGTATCGGGGTGGTTGAAATCCCCCATGAGGACCACGGCTTGTAAACGTGAGGTTGCTCCTGTCTATAGAGGGCCTCATGTACTCAGTCTTCCTGGTGGGGTGGCCTGTAGAAGACCCCCACTATAATGTCAGCTGTCCCTGCCCTCTCTTTAATCCTGACCCATAGGCTATCGGTTGGCTCCTCATCCACCCCCAGGCAGAGCTCCCCGCACTCCAGCTGGTCATTGACATAGAGGGAGACACCCCCTCCTCATCTCCCCTGCCTGTGCTTCCTAAAGAGCTTGTATCCTTCCATTCCAACACTCCAGTCATAGGAGCCATCCCACTATGTCTCCGTGATGCCAATAAGACCATAGCCCTGCACGTGTGCGCACATCTCTAACTCGTTTATTCCTCATGCTACATGCATTTGCATAGAGGCATTTAAGCTGGGCCCCCAGTGAAGCTGCCTTACTGGCTGGAGTGTCTGGAATTCCTTTGTGCTGCTCTGCAGGTGCTCTCCTGCTGACCTGTGATCCCCCTCCAGGCTCTGGCCATCTATTACTGGCGCTGGCATCAAACTGGTAGGAGAGGGATGGCTTGAGGGTTACTGTAATCTTCCCTTTCTTTAATTACAAAATAGTCTCAAAACCAATAAAACCTATACAACCATTACGTCCTGTACTTTTAAAAAGAATTCACCTGTAGATAATGTAATTTATAAACTTTTCCTTGACTGGCATTAAATTATAGCTTTAGGTACTGTAAATGGGTAATGTAAGGACTGATTTAGAAGGTGGCCGTGTCGAAAAGCTTTGGTTGACTTTATTGATCTTAAACACAAATTAATTTGTTATAATCTGTTTTCATTTAAGAATTTTCTAAACTTCATTTGGTCCTTTAAGATTCTGTGTTTCATATGACACAAAGACTAACGTCTTTGAAGTGCAATTGTAAACCTCTGTGTGTACATAAAGGTATACATGTATTATGTCTATATCCCCTTGCCTTCAGCTATGTGCTTGAAAAATATTCATCCCTTCTGGAAGAGGAAGGAGTACTTACAGATCTAATACAGTCTTCCTTGGTCGCCTGTTATTTATGAGACCGCTTTAGGCAAATGTTTTCAGACATAGCTACCTAGAGCTAGTCATATTTTCTGTATGTAGGCAACTTGACAGCAATCTTGCTTAGAAAAGTGACCGCAGTCTCCAGTCCATGTGCTGCTTTTGATGCAGGGGAAAGTAGTAATTGTTTTGTCAGAGAACTTCACGCATGGACCTTGGGCTTCTAGGTCCCATAGGGCAATTTATATGTTTAAGTATGCCTGAAAATTTCACTGTGCTTGTTAAATGCATTCCACAGATTGTTACAAGCATTCGAAATAGGCACTTCTATTTCAAACTACTGTCCTACCTTTTTACGGTGGACAATTTCATTTTAATATGGATGTGTGAAATAGTGATGATTACGAAAGGGAGAGCATCCAACTGAAAGTTAACCAGTCAATAAAAATATAAATGATGGTACTGAACTTTCCTAAGGGAAGGGGTACATAACACCGCATGATAATAATGGGTTATTTTTATAGCATCCACAAATATCTTTCCAGATAAAAGGCTGAAACAAGAATTAATGTGTCAAAAGACTATGTTTTGCAGTCCATAAAGCAACAAAACATTTCTTCCAAGGGTCAGCCTTATCCCATATTGTAGATAAAATTGCACTGACCTTTTATCTATATTGACAAAGATTTCATTCAACAGAACTGATTTCTAACTTCATACTTGAAAAAGTTGTATACTTTGACACTATGGCAATCAGACCTTTTCAGCCCAGACAAAATACACAGGCAACTGGGGGAAGATGTTAGATGCTGTCTTTGAAGATCAACAGAGAAAGGCACTTTAGAATATTGACAGAGTTCTAAGCTTTTCCTAAGCTTTTCATACTGCTGTGGTTTTATTCCAATTGTTCTTCTCAATACTTTTTTCTTCTTTTTTTTAATTTTTTTTTCCTAATAGGGCATAAATATACTAGGTTTATCAAGTTTTATATACAACTTTGAAATCTGAAATTGATCTTTTTTTTTTTTTTTAAGATCTTTACGTTAACGGCTAAACGTTAACATTTCTTATTCTTTCTCAGGTTTTCAGCTATTCTAACTGAATCAAAAGCATAATTAAATTGTGAACCAGAGAACAGACAGATACTATCATCCATCAACTTGTCACTAGATACCAAGCAGAGTTGAAGCATAATCTACTTTACGTGCTGCTAGCTTGTCTGTTCTCAGTCCAGGGCCTACATACCCTATATTAATAAATCAGATGAAGCCCTTCCTTTTATGATACCTGGTAATCTGTATTTTCACTTTCTATACACTTTTAAAATGTATGTTAATAATATGTGGATTGTTCAGTTTCCTGGAAAACTGTGTTTAGTACATGTCATCATATGTACTGGATAAATAGTCAGGAAACTCTGTTTCTATTTCTGCCTCCATCACTGATTCATGCTGTTACCTTAGATATAGAACTGAACTACTAAATGTTTCAGTTTCCCATCTTTAAAAAATGAGAATAATTTTGGAAAACTTGCAGTTTTTAAGCAGTAATTTAATGTCTATAGATTGGATCTACCATTGAAGTGCTAGATATTAAGCATGGTTAGATTCACCGCATGAAAACTAGACTGGAGCAAATGCTTATTATATATATTATTTTAAGTAAAGTGCTGCAATGACAGACTACTGAATTGTAAAAGTGTTTTTCATCACTTGGGTGGAGTTTTTTTTCCTCCCTCTCCCCTCCCTTATTTAGTCAAACAATAATTGCTACAGAGTGTCTGAGAATCTTCCAGTAAAATCTCATCTGTTCTCCTGGTTCCCTCATTTGAAAGATGACTAATCTGGAAAAAAGAATTTTGAATTATGTAAGTATTTATTATCTCAAATGACAGTGGTAATTCTGTAATTTGTCTGGGTTTACATCCTTTAATACTTATGTCCGTATGTTGAAGAATACTCTAGGATACAACTTAATTTGACATATGCAACGGGAAGTTGTGTCAAAAGCATATTATTAAGCTAGGTCTTTTTTAAAGGTACATCCTCAGCATAAGAATATTATGTAAATCAGGTCAATTCTTTTCAAGCAGTGAAATCTAATGTCAGAAAATACATATTTTAGCATAAATTATTTAGTGAAAAGTTCAGTTCCTTTATAGTAGTGTGCCTGAAGCATTCGAATATGGGTATTTTGTGTGGCCATCATTAACACATGCCATAGGAGATTTCACTTCCTTCCAGAAATTAGTTTCAAGATTTTTGCCATTTGACACGGGTTTTTTGGTAACAGAACTTTTCTTCCATTATATTTTCCTTCTCTGTCAACATTCATGTATTGTCACCTTGCAACATATATCACCAAGTGTATTCGCAATTGCATTTTAAATTGTTCGGACATTTGAAAGTCTGTTGCAAAAGCACTGTAAGTCTTTCTGGGAGAAGAGAAGAAGAATGGAGGAAGGGATGACTGAAGGCTTGCAGGGATATTTTCTGTCCTTTCTACTGTTTCCAACAAGAAACATTCTTAGCTATATACCAAGTTCTTAGTTCCTAAAAAAAATGAAAAATAAATTTACAAATAATTACATTTTTATTTCCTCTACATAAGTAACTCCTGAATTTCTAAAGTGCACATATACTTGTATCTGGAAAGTTATTTTTAGTTACAGCTGAAGAATTCAGTTGACAATTTCAGCCTACCTTAAAAATAAATCTTTGGGGGAAAAAAGCCCTTGAATTCTTGGGGGGCGGTTGTCCATAAAGAAAAAAAATTCCCCCCAGAACAAAACAATAAACAAATCAACATCATATATTCATAATACTAGGGCTGGAAGAGACCCTGCAAAGCCATCTAGTCTACTTCTTTGCTCCAGGCTAGAATCTGCTATGACTCTCATGCTTGACTGTTTCCTGAACCTGTCCTTAATGACACCACCATCACCACAACAACCCATTTAAGCATTCATGGGCAATATATTCCAGCGGTTCACTACCCTTGTCATCCACAAGTTTTTTCTAGTTTTTAACTTGAATCCTTACTGCCATCTGATTTCTCAGTGTAATATCAGTTCCTTCTTCTATCAACTATGGACTGATAGGAAGAATATTTCCTCCTTTTTGGCAAGAATTTTTACATCCTTGAACACTACTATACTATCCTCCTTTTCTTGCAGCTGAGCAAATTCAGTCATTTCAGACTTTGTTGCTAGATTCTTCTGATCCTTCTCATTATCATCCTTTAGCTCGTACACATCTCTTTTCTTTAATTGCAGTACCTAAAACTGGACACAGTACTGCATTTGAGGTCTACCCATCTTGAGACTATTAACAGGATGATTTCATCTGATGTGCAAGATACATTCCAGTCTAAACAGTATGGTGTATGCATTCTTCACAACAGTGTGATATTTTTTATCCAGCAGAAGACCTATTTAGCCTTTTTTTTTCCTCTGTCTTGTGGTGAAATAGTTGATTATTCTTCCACGTAGGTCATCTTGCATTTCTCTCTTTTGAATGTTATCCTTTTTCAAAATTCCTGCAATTTTCCAATATGCTTTTGAATTCTCATCCTGTCTTCTAGTGTATCTGCGATCTGTATGCACCTGGTGTCATCTGCTCTCTTAGTAAGCATTTTCATTTTTCCATCATCAAAGCTGTTAATGAAAGTATTTTAAAAAGCAGGCCTAAGTTGAGTGCGTCAGGACCCCTTTGATATTTCCTTCCACGCTGATAATAGACCACTGATACTTAGCGGGTATGGTTATCTCATCAGTTTTATATCCACCCATACAGCTACCCTTTTTTCTGTCTGTCTGTGATTGATCTCTCATTTATCCACATTCTAGACACAGAATTTTTTTAATGAACATCTGTTATTTCAGTTAAGTCATTATCTTTATCATTCTTATAATTTGTTAATATTTCCTGCTCATGTTTTTTTCTGCGTTTGCATGCCAGCATCTAAGGCATTGGAAGAATGACTACTGTCTTCTTGACAAAGTCTCTTATTCTACCCTCCTCTTTCTCCTTTCTAGGCCCATTTCCAAGTTCACNAGAAACACTGTGTCATAGAACAGCTTGTTGGAAGGGACCTCTAATGTACTCACCTGCTCAAAGCAGGATTATCCCTGTACTAGGTCAGATCCGTTACGGCTTTGTCTACCTGAGTCTTGGAAACCACCCAAGATGGAGGTTCCGCAGCCTTTCTGGGCTGCCTGTTCCACAGATTTTAATGTGGTTTTTTTTTTTTTTTTCCTCCTAATGTCCAACCTGAGACACTCAGGTTTCAATTTTTAAGCATTGTCCCTGGCATCAAAAAGAATTTGGCTCCAGCATCCTCCTTACTATGTTTCAGATAGTCATAGGCAACTATTTCAGAAAATACTGGCTAGCAGGAAGAACACACTGAAATTAAATCAATCACAGTTCTGTATGTTAAAATGGAATTGTAAAATCCCCTAAATCCAGAGTTTATAGTTTAGATCTCCCTTCCTTTGTATAAACCTGAAGCGTTTAACAAACTAGACAATATTTCTGTTTCTTCCTTGACAATGAGGCAATTATAAGCTTGGCTGAAAAATAGTAATGTAAAAATAACTGAGTGTGAAGAAGTTCCACCTTTCACTGGAAAATAATGCTTAACTTTGTGACTTTTTATTTAAAAGCTACAAAGGTTATAAGTCTTTATTTTTCTTTCTGGTGATCAGAGTATCTTTTTTAAAGTAGGAACAAGTTAAATTTAATTTCATAAACATATATGAGACTCTATCAATATAGATGTAGCTAAGCCATAAAAGGACAGAAGTAAAAATAATGTCATATTTAGATCTCAAAAACTTTCTGAAATTGTGACAAAACCATCTTAAAATACATTCTGATAAACAGCACAGGGGATTTTACTAGGCTAAAATAGTACAGTTTAAAACTGCCTATCTGCAAGGTAGTGATAAAACTGAGCTAAAAATTAAATTCTAAAAATATAGCTAGTACGATATTAATATTTATATTGAACTTAGTGGCAGAAAAAATGCCCTGAGCAAATTTCCTGCTTAAACTTTTATGTCGTAAAATACCTTCAAGGTAGGGTCTCAGACAGTACTTTGAGTCCACACTTAATGATATTAAATGTAACAGAATAAATTATGTACAAATCTGTAAAACTATAGGAATACTGAGTGTATTGTAGCTCTCTGTCTGATGTAAATCTGAAAAGATTTCACAGACAGTAGCAGACATACCTCAGTGTAAAAAGAGTGAAGAACAATCAGGACAATTTTTTTTTATTTACATAAATAAATATGTAAATATTTTTGCTAGACCTTGAGGAATTTTTTCTCTGACTTACTTATTGAAATATAATATAAAAGAAAAAAAAATATTCTCAATTGACACTTATTTTGTGTTTCTTTGAATGCTTCATATACTGTCTGCATACAAAAGGATAACATCACTTAATTTAGAGATAAGCTGATGGT
>VYZV01042806.1:210197-275812 GCA_013401275.1 Pandion haliaetus | reverse complement strand
TTGGTATAAGATAACATATACCAGAGTTTTTTGGTCTTCTCTAGAGTGTCTGCTATAAAAGGGAGTTCTTCTGAAGTGCACTGGAAGGCACGCAGTTGAGAACATACAATAAAACAGGGAAGCTGGTACTGTTCTAAGTTTTAGGCTTCTTTGTTGTAAAACAGCTTGTATGTGAGAATGATGGGCTTGTTCTGTTGCTCACAGTTGTTCTGACGTTTGTAGTTCTGAAATAAATGAGAAAAAATACATTTAAGACCTGCAGGTAATCAATAGGACAGACTGTGATGTGGTTCTGACAGTATGTATCGTATGGTTCCAAAACAAATACCGTAGGACAAGAGAATTGTGCTTACTCCTGTAAAAACAAAATGCAGCATCCTTCTGCAGTTTGATGCTGACTGTATCTCAGAACACCCAAGATCCCTATAAAATCCTGACAACACCCCTGAAGGTCATTTATGGAGGTCACCTCTTTTTGCCTCCCACACTCCCCAGAGAAATTCTGGTCTACCCACTCCTTCATGGCCACCCACCCGCAGATCAGCTGAGAAATCATACTTTGTTAAGAAAAACCTTTCTTAAGAATGTTATTTTTGTTCTTTGTTCTCTTTCCTTCATTTGAAAGATGTCTTTTGTTCGCTGCGGTTCAAATACCATAGCTTAAAAATACGTCATTTGCAGCATATAGAAATTAAAACTGAGTATGTGTATTTTAGCTGAATTTAAAAAATGAGACTGGGGACTTGTCATTGTTTACATACATGTGCTTTATTCTGATTTGTGTTTCAAGAAATAGATTAAAATTAGTCTAATCACAAGAACATTTTTAAGCCAGAACTTCTAGATGGATCGACTGTTCTTTGGTTTTTGAAGCCTATAGGGGACTTACAGTCCTCACCTGTCAGATGCAGATGTGTTTAGAGTAAGCATTAATTAGCAGTGATTCTTAAATCTACACCTTCATATACAATAGGAATATAAACAATACTGTGATAAAGTGTCAGAAGTTGAATGCCTTCGGTTGTGAGAGAGAGTATCTTGGATCTGTTTATGTAACAGTAAAAGCATTAGTCAGTGATACTGTTGCATGTTACTGATGTTATCACACTCTTAGTGTAACCTGTGCAGTCTATCCCACTTAGTCTTTGCAATAATCATTAACAGAATTATGAATCTCATAAGGCAAAATGCGGCGAGCATCTAGTGTGGGAATCTTTCCATATGCCTACCACGCCTTCTCGGAAACGCAACTGTTACTGATAGACAAGTTTTCTTGTGTTTCTTTTTAATGGCCTTTGGTTTTGCATCTGTTTTAAGTTAGGTGGTTCATAATGCATTTCTGGTTGTGGTTGTTTACAAGCTGCTTTCTCCATTGCTTTCCCTGCAGGTGTTGCAGGGTGCTCAGTTGATAGCTGTTGCTTCTGCTGAGCCTGCATCAGGGGCTGTTGATGGATCCCCGCTCCAAGGGAGTGATATCCAAGTCCAATATGTGCAGCTGACACCAGTGACAGACCACTCTGCGACTAATCAAGTATGTATATATATCTTTTTGCCATTTGAACTTACTTAACTTTTTGAAACATCTGTCAGATGAACTATATGTCTATCCACAAATACTGCAGTCCCAATGAATTTATGATCCTGTTCCAAACCATAAAAAAAAACCCACAAAAAAAACCCCCAAAAAATCGGCTATAATAAGAAACACAATCTTGTTAAAGGTATAAATGGTCTTTGACTATTCCTGCTTCTATGTTCTTGCACAGTGCCTCTAGAGAATAGTTATTTTGGTCATCATTGTTTTTCTACATCCTTGAAGGCTGAGAGCCATGTTAAAGGACAGGGCAAAAAACTTGCTTGGAATCTATCCAAAAAGTATTTTTCAGACTGAGGTTTCTCTTAAAAATGTTAGTGCCTTTCTGACAGCAGTTTTCCAGTTATTTTGATCAACAGCCTGGATTTCCCACAGGAGTCATGACGTTAGCAATTGTAAGTAAACACTTGATCCTCTCAGTTACAGTGGAGGCATTATCTTTTTTTTTCTTTTTAAATCACTTTGAACGGTCATGTACCTGGGTCTAGGAAAAGTTTCTCATCAGCTTGAAGCTGTGGCTGGTGACAACACAAGAACGTTGACTTAAAAAGTTTGTCAGAAGTTTTTCTGAAGACGGTTGCATATGAACTCCACTGTAGCGGGCTTCTTTTCTAGAGAATGCCAAGTGGTTGTGAAAAACAAACTGTTGCTGGCTAGCCAAAATAGAGTGGTATCCTTAGCAGCCAATATTAGAGTGGACTTTTGTCTGATACATGCCCAGTTTTGTAGAGAATTCTGATCCGGTTACAAACATTTGGATATTGAGTCTCTTGAGGAAAAAAAAAAAAGTTGCATAAGAAATCAAAGGAATAATCTTGTCCAAACTTTGTGTGCATAAAACTCAAGTGCTTAGTGCTTCTTCCATGGGCAAGGCAATCTGTAGATCAGTTTGACATATGAAGTTAGAGCACATTAGTTATCCCAGTGGCAAAGAGGGCCTCAGACAAAAGATGGAGCTGCATGGCATATTGCCAAAGTGCCATCTGTGCTGGCTGGTGCTGGTAGGGAGGCCAGAGCTCTAAACTCTTAGTTGCCCTGGTCCATGCTGGCTCCCCACCTGGATGCTACAAAGTGCTTTTCTGAAAAATTACGTTCCCTTCCAAAAAGGATCAGACTGCCTGGCATGCGAGTGTGCTGTGCTGTAAGATTACATTCTAGTTTTCTGTACGCTGATCTTCCTGTGTAGATGAGCCCTTAATAGTTGTTTTTCCTTCTTTGCTAGATTTGTCTCTGCACTAACCTTCTCAGTATTTTATTCATAGTCACTTGTAGTAGTACACTGGACAATAAGAGTGTTGCTACAGGGATCGTGCCTTATTTCTTATAAATCTGCAAGTACTGCTGGTCCCATGCAATTAATAAAGCATATAGGCATCGTACTGCTGTTCTCACTCCAGGCCTGGGAAATTCTCAAATTTACCTCCCCGGGACTTTCTCCTAGGCCTGTTCCTCGTTCCTGTCCTCCCTTCTCAGCTAGCACCTCTGACCGGCAGGAGGTTCCGCAGTTCGGTTATAAACATCAGCATCCATCTCCCACACGACTAGCAGCCACCAGAGGAACTGGTTTTCTCTTCAGGGACACTTTGCACCGTGTTAGGTTTTAATATTGTGGTTAACCACAGAGATTTATACAAAGCTGAAGAGAAGCAGAAAAGGAATGTGAAATAAGAAGAGTATGAAAGGAAAAACAGACAAGACTAAAAATAAGTTTGCCATAAACATTTCCTCAGTTTACACAAACTAAAAACTAAGGATCTGTTAATGAATTGGAGAAACCGACTTGGTATTTGCATTTCTCCAAGTTATATGGGTAGTTCAGCAGCTTTTTTTGGCTAAAATGATGGAATAGTCCTGCATCATCTTAGAAAGATCTCTTTTCTGAAGGGAAGTCTTATCGGAAGGGAATACCCTCTCAGTGAGGCTGTAGTGGCACTCTCATCTGTTTTCATATGGTTCTTTGTCAAAGTACTGAGATGTTCTCAATGATTTTGTGTCTATTTATCAATCAAAGCTTATAAAAGCAGAATTTATTATTGACCTGGGTTAGATGCTGTGCCCTACACAAATTCCGTGTTTGAAACACCGCAAGTGTGAATTTATTCAATGTCTGAAAACAAGATACCAGTTTTCTGACCTTTTTTCTTGAAAGCCATGCCTTTGGAAGCAATCGCACATGCAAAGCTGAAGGTAGGAGTGCAGCTGTGTGAAATGAATCCATTCTCTGACTTCAGCTGAAGCAGACAGCAATATGCACTTCAACTTAGTATTTTCAATGTATTCATGCAGGATTTTCTATTTGCGAATTAGCTGTAGAGAGAAGTGTTAATAGCTAGGATTCTGACAGTTTCGTAGTGACCCTAAACCACATATGTAAACACAAACTATTAATATATGAACAGTGTTTTGCTGGTATAAAATTGCACATGCACGTACAGAGGGAGGCGTGGTTTGAAATCAGATGCATTTTGGGGATTTAGGTTTAGTTGGCTTGTTTTCATGTCTCGATAGCATTCTTACTTAGAGCAGCTTGCAGAATTTAGAAATACAGGCTGTGATGATGATGAAGAATATTTGGATTAATTCTATGCTCAAATTCATATGCTGGTGGTAAACTTTGTTAGATTTGGAAAAAACATAATTCTAAATCTAAAGGGTGCTTCTAATCCCTTTGGGCTGTCTTTACTTCTCTGGTCTGAATGTTGGATAAATATTCAGTATTGCTTCTGTCACTATTATTTGCTAATTATATTACTTCAATACAGTTTTCCTCTGATGGGAAAGAAAACTTTGATGGTCATTTGAAAACTTACCTGCTATCAAATTTAGCAATCTGATGGAACTATTGACCGCTTTGGCACTAATTTATTGAACATTTAAGTAAACACCAAATTACTTACAAAGTTGAACAGGAAAAAAATCTTGTAGCTGTGTGCAGTTACTGGCAACAAAGCAGAGAGATGAGGAGAAATCATTTGACAACAAAACCTTAATTTAGGAGCAATGCTTTATAATTTTGAACCTCCAGTATTTTTATTTGAATAAGTAAGTTGTGACTGTATAGTAAGACCTAAAGGATGGGAAATCTAGTTGAGTTTCCACCCTTGTGTCTTTGCAGATCATCTTGCAGATACTAGGCTGAGAGCATAAAGCAGGGCTTCAAGTAAGACTTTTTCGTAACAGAAGTACTGTCACAGAAATAATTCTATATCCAGGGTGTTACGCAAAGTGTCTGTTAGATGCAGTTATGGAGGGAAAAATCTATCAAGGGCAGATCTCTGGAATCTGTGGGAGTGTACAGGGAAATATCATTAAATGCTTGCCCTTTTCTTGTAGTTTATCTATGCTTGTGATACTGGCTGCTGTCAGGGGAAGGCTTATTGGGTGTGATGGACTTTATCCAAGCCAATACAGCTGTTCTTAAATGCCATTCATCTTACAGCTCTAAAGATGGAGCTTGTTTCATAATCTAGTTTTCCTTACTCCAACTAACTCGCCTAAAAAGACAGTTTGCTATGGGATCATCCTTTCACAGCATTGTCAGACTACTGGTAGGCAGTAATTTAATTTTTGAGGAAAAAAGCTTAAAGTCAATTGCATTTATTTTAAATTCTTTCACAGAGGACTGTTTTTGCTTGGAAAGCAAGTAGAATCAGGCCTGTAGGAAGAATTTTATTTGAGAAAAAAGTTCACTACAGTAGCACTATTCTCATTTTACACAAAATAGAAGACGACTGCAGTGGGTGAAGTCAGCAGTTTTAGACCGTATCCTGCACCAGCTGGGGAAAGTCCAAGCACAGGGCAAACAGGTTATTTTATTCTCCTTAATCTACAATAGTTCTGTCACTCCTGGACATCGTACTGTCTTTTCTATGATCACCCTTGGCGGACTTTCTTTCTATAGCACTGTTCAGCTCTGCCTTGTACCCCCGAGCTGTCAGTGCATACAGCGTGCTGGGGCAAGTCCTTCCGCAGCTTCGGCACATGTTCTGCCAGACACGGGTTTTATTTCGTTTCTTTTTAGAGCTGGTTCTTTTTTGGGAAGAGAGAGGAAATAATTGTTTTCTATTTGCTCTCTTCGTGCCACTTGTGATTTTTATAGATCCTTATCGTGATTTCATTATTTTAGCCTTCTCCTTCCAGCCTGAAGAGCATTAGTCTACTTAGTCTTCATGTGAACTCTTTATGTTATTTTTGGTGCTTTTGTAAATGTATTCCCATTTCAACTATCTCACAGGGCTGATAGCCATGCAGATTTTGCATTGGTATATACAAGAACTTTATATGAGTATAGTATGTTCACATTCCTTTGGCTACACCAATGGAAGGCACTTTTGTATTGATTTACTGATTTCATGTTTCCGTTTGCAGGGTACTGATGCCCTTCAATCAGCTATCCAGCCAGAAATGCAGATAGAACATGGAGCAATCCAAATTCAGTAAGAGAATTAGGAAAAGCTGTGTCAACGGAGATGTCAGCGAACCACAGTCAGAAGTTAAGTGCTGTAGTCTTCGTGCAACAACAGGAGAATGGAAATGCCTATTAGACTAATGGTCACACCTCAGACATCTCCTGCAAATAGCAGAGTTCTGATGACCTGGTTGTCCTCACCTGGAATAAATCAGACCCACTTACTTAAATTGGAGCTACATCACTACATCAATTGAGTATCTGGCCTTCAGAAAAAATAAATGGCCAGCCCTTAGGTACACTTAAAGAGGAAAAAAATCTTTCAGAAAGAGGGAAAGAAATCTAATGAATCAAAACCGTGAGACTAAATTAATGTTTCATCCTGTTCATTTCTTCTGTGAAATACGCCATTTGAATGTCTGCCGATATCTTAGGAAGTGTATTGCTGCTTTGCAATACTTGCTTTACGACATATAGAAGATCAAGAGCTCAAATATTTTTCACTGTTTAAACTGCTTTTTTTTAATTTGCTATGGTGTTTATAACAAAAATGGAAAATATTTAAAAAAAGAAAAATCCCATAACTGCAAGTATTAGCCTTTTGCTGGTGTTTTCTGTTCGGTGTAATGAAAACTGTATTTGCAGAAGACTAACAATTTTGTTTGTACTGTTGCTTATCTACTTTTCTAGGGGAAAATGCTTTTAAATGCTGTAATTATGCATTTCTAATGAAAAATAAATGTATTTATGAATAGTGCAGCTCTAAGTTGCTCTCTGCCTTAGGAATGAATACGGTTTGGCTGGACTGTGCTGTAAGAATGTAGTTCTGGAGTATTTGAAGACAGATGCTATCTGGCAAGCTCTTCTGTCAAACTGAGAAGTAAGATTAAGTCTGTAAGGAAGATATCAATCTTAGATCATGTTGTTATCTAAATTTCCAGTGCAAGAAAAATGTGATAGTTAAGCTTTTGAGTCTGCAAATCCTATTTTATACAATGAATTTATGAAATATTTTTTTAAAAATAGGAACAATTCTTCTGACCACTTTCCCTTTTAGTTCCTCCTACCTCCTTTGTGGCAATACCTCTGTTTGGGATTCATCCATAAAAAGCTGGGCTGCAAAAGTCTGACACCTATCTTGTTATCCAACCTGCAAAAGCAATGTGAAATCCTCTTTCCACTGAAACTTATGAGAAATTTGATACCGATTTCAAGAAAGCTATAGTCTCATATTTGCTAAGTTTGAGCGGAAAGGATGCATTTGCTGTAACCTGGTTATCTTAATGGTGCGCGTTTTAGAAAAACAGTTTCTTGCTATATGGTTATTGTCAATATATGGCTCATAATGCATTTAATGTATTAATGAATGGGGCATAGGCACAAATTCTATGTGGTTGAATTCAGGATAACTTTTTTAGTGAAAGGAAGAGTTAAGCACACCCCATTTCTGGGAATGTTGGCCCTGGTAAGTATTACACTTTATGTAAATTCCTACTTCTCTTTAGGATATTTCTTGACGCACAAGTACAATGCAAACTGAACCACAGCTTATTGAATACAATGTTTGCAACAGGCCAAGAATTTGGCTACTCTTCAGTTTCTTTTTTTAATAGCGTTCCTCAGACTGGGCAATGTTCGAAGAGCTTGGCATCCAAATAGAAGCCTAAAAATAAAGCAAGGCCTGTACATTTTAGCATGGCTGTTTAATAATAAATTATCACTTGGAAATGACAGTGAGAAAGCTGGGGTGGCAAAGCTGCTGTGTGCTACCACATACCACTTTCTTGCTATATTCATATTGGCCATAGCGGCTTTCTTGTCTTTTCAGAAAGTTTTAGTCTTGCCCAGCTTTCCTTATGCATCCTGGGTATCTTCTGCTTTCAGTGGGAACACACATGCATTTAAACTGTAGGGTATCTGTCTTTGTTTCATGGTGCAATTAAGAATTCTGTTCTCTTTGCATTTTTCAGCTCAGGTACGAGATGAAATTGAGTTCAGGAGAGGTTTCCTTTAGCCACTAGACTGCTGCATGCTGAAGTCTCTTCTGCTAAAAGTGATTGTAAAGGCGTATCAAGCAGTGAAGTAGCATTTACTAGATTTCAAGAGAATGAAATCTAGTTCACCAGTGTGGAATGGAGAGTGTACAAATCAATTGAAGTAGGTAAGGAGAGCAGCTTAGTAAGATCCTCCAGTGCATTCAGATGTTAAGACTGCGCGTTCCTCAAGATGTGAATTTTTCTCAGTGTTATTTCAATGTTTACATTAGTCTAAGCTGTGTCACACTATGTTTATGCTTCAAAGAAAAGAGACTTCAACATTGAGCCAGGTATTCCTATGAGTAATCCCTGTCCCTGTTCCCTTTCTGTAGATTTTAAGTCCTTGGAAGATTTATGTCTCTGTCCAGGGAGGAAATGTCTTCTCTTCAGGAATGTTTTATGTGTTTTCTACGTGTCGCAGGGTGTGTCATGTACAAATAAGTCACTCCCTAGAAGAGTAATTCAGGAATGAATCCCCTTCTAGGAAATGCTTGTGACTGTGAAGAGTCTATGAGGTTCTGTGCAAGTGTGAAGAGTGCGTTCATACAGAGGTTATCGTAAGAATAACATATCAACGTAACAGTAAGAAATCCTAAAAGTATTATAAGATAACTCAAAGAATGAAAATCTTGCAGGGGTACTGAGGGTTTTGCCTGGCACCCTGTTCAGGTAGGTTAATGTTGTTTCACCATGGATGCAGTTTCGCACTTGAAGACTGACCGTTTTTAGTAGGTCACCTAGAAGTGAGTTCTCATTATATCTCCTGTTATTCACAGCCTCTGCCTTTTGTAATAATAAGGTTCTTTTCCCTCAGCAAACCTTCTAACATCCTCATTTTTAACTGTTCCTTTTCTCCTCGTGCTGCTTTTGTCCAAGAGTCAGAGACTGAGAACATACAACCAAGAGTCTTCAGGGGTGCGTTTCTTGTAAGGTTAGACTAGGATCAGATGCAGATTTTATTTGTAATTAATCTTGTGACCTGCAGAATACTGTTTTCATGGCTTTGATTGTTTTAGGCTAGGATCAGATGCAGATTTTATTTGTAATTAATCTTGTGACCTGCAGAATACTGTTTTCATGGCTTTGATTGCATCTGATCCTAGCCTAAAACAATCAAAGCCATGAAAACAGTATTCTGCAGGTCACAAGATTAATTACAAATAAAATCTGCATCTGATCCTAGCCTAAAACAGATTTTGTTTGTAATTAATCTTGTGACCTGCAGAATACTGTTTTCATGGCTTTGTTTTGTGTGACGTTTAGGCGTGCAGGCTTTGGGGAAGGAGAGCCTCTGTTTACCCTACTTGGCCCTGTTGGTTATTTTCAATACTAAGTTCACTATAGCAAGGACTTCACCATTTATCTTGATGTTGTGCTAAACTTCTTGACATGTAGTTATGGCTGCACAGGCAGTGCGGTACCATCATAATGACCTTTTGGATCATTTAATTTTGAATCCCACCTGAAAGAGCATCCATCTCATGAATTCTTAAGGGCTTCTCTGGTCCTGATGTAAAAACTAATCAAAATGTTATGGTTTGATGGATTGTACAACTAGAAATTGGTCTAAAAGAAGTGAAGGATGTGGGTTATTTCTTTTCTGTTTTTCTTTTTCTTTCTTTCATTCCTTGTTAGTTTTACATATTTTGTCTTGCAAAACAAAACTATAAAAATGAGCACCCTTCTGTGACCCAAATAAACTGGAATGCCTTCATTAGCTGCATTTTAGGCATTTCAGTATTAACAGTTTGCCTATAAAGCAATGAATGCTGGCCAAAATGTTGCTTTAGTACCCGTCTCCTTCATGGACATCCTGGCATGTGTATGGGTATGCCCTGGTGGCCCTGTACTTTATTATCCACTTCAGAGAATTGCTATGGATTTTCAAGTTAGAAAATATGGTGAGAAAACCAGTATCTATAAACCCCCCCAAAGTCACTGTAGGATCTCACTCTGGGCAAACTTCTTTTGGCAATCAGTGTTCCTTCTGAATTCATAATTATCTAAGTACTGAAAATTTAGACCCGTAATTATAATTCACAAAAACTGTTTCCCATTATCAGAAGGAAGAATGTTCCTTTCATTCACTGCAATCCCAAAGCACTTCTATAAGCTGTGCTGATTTAGATGAGTACTCAACAGTCAAACCTCATTTCCTTGAATAAAGCCGGGAATAAGAAAGTCATTCAGTTAGAGCGGTGTTTGTGGTAAACTGAGATTGCTTTTTTTTTTTTAATGCGCTGGTACAAACAGGCATACTTGATTTTTCTGCTAAACAAGGTTTGACATACTTAGAGGTTGATTTATACCCCACAAAAATAGGAGTAACTAACTGTGCAACAAGTGGAGGCAAGAGGAATTGTGCAGAGCTGAAGTTAGAGCTGAAGTACGTGGGACGCAATTGCCCACGTGTGGTTTGGCCAGGGCAAGGGGTTAACACTCCTCCTCTTTCGAAAGGTGCCGGGGGATTTTTAATCAAGTCTTGTTCTTTAGCATGATAAATTGAACAGGATGAAAACCTGTTTTGTGCAAAGGAAAAATGTCCTTCAATGATATTTAATAAAAGTTTCTATTTTGGGCAGAATATTATATTCTTAGGATTTTGGTCAGCAGCATGGTTATTTTTAATTGACCGGTAGATTGGGCAAAGTTCTATTCTTCCAGTCCCTCAGGTTAATCTGTGTTTTTGAATGTTTAAGTAAACTGTCCAGTTTCATCTCTGTCCATCAGCTTGGGTTAAGCATGAGTTAATATGTGTTATATAATCTTCCAGTAAATACTTTATTTCAGATTTTTCATACCAGTTAAAGGAAACTTAATCTGGTTGTGAAACAGATCAACAAAAGCCTCGATGGAAAGCTGAGTTTAGCCTGACATCTCTTCTTGCTACACTGTGATACCAGCCAGCTGTCAGAACAGACTGTTCATTGTCCCTCACTATGCCATGATCTGGACATTTATGGTATTTAATTTGAAAATAATAAATATCCCCGTTTTCCACACTGCTTTTCTTAAGGAATCTTCGGGATTTCTGTTTTCAAGATGCACTGGGGTTGGTTTGTCAAACTGTTGAGTGCCTCATATCAGGATCTGAGAATTGAAGCAAGTATGCTGAAATCAAAGGGACTCTAGTTTTTTGTTATTACCATACGGAAAACAAATCTCCTGTATGTATATTTAAAATAATTCATTTTTTAATGAATCAACTATATATTAAATTTACCCTTGGCTTTCTGGGCAAAGCAGAAAAAAAATTGGGAGCTGGCCAGCACCATTTGACTAGCTGAAAGGTGCATGTCAGCTTGCTTGGTGTGTGTCTCTGTGTGTGTATATATATATTTATATATGGCTATCTTGTTGCTTGAGTTTGCATGGGGTTGACTTACCTCCTACTACTTTGGTCCTAGAGGTCACCTCTCCCCTCTTCTCACTTCCTTTTGACACTTTTTTTTACTCTCCCATTTCTATAGCATTTATTTTTATTCTTATGAGAAACATAGATCCATTTTGCTGCTTTGATCTTACCAGAGGAGCTTGGCTGGCCACCTCTGATTAAAAAGAAATAAATGAGAAACCCTTGGTCTGCTGGATTCTGAATTGCATTTAACAGGAAAAAAAACAGTTACAGACATTATGTTGTGCACAGGGAAGAAGCTGTCTTACTTGGCTTATTTAACAGTTACAAAAACTGCCACAGTTAGAAATTATATGCCTGCCATTAATTAGTAACATTTTCAGTTTAGTAACCAGATTTTCCCCTGCTGTTCCCATGTGGTAGCAAAATTAAACCTTCTTTTGCAAGCACCCAGAATCCATGAGTAGGTGGTACTGTGAATTGCACTGAGAATTCTGCTAACTCCCAGTCTAGGTTAAACAGCAGCTGAACTTGTGATTTGATGCCTTTCCTCCCCAAAATGCCTGCTTCCACCTCCCCGGTGTCATAACCCTCTTAGGGCAGCCCTTCTCTAATAATCACAAATTGGTATGATTTAATCAGATGCAAATGATGTGCTCTTTCTAAAGGAGAGCGGGCTCAGTCCTGCTTCCCATCCCAGCGTGTGTGAAACGCTGTGCTCTCTCGTTGGGGCCATCTGCCTTGCATAATTGCTGTTATTTAACAGCAATTTTATTACTCAATCCTACTTCAACTCTTTTAATCCCCCTGCTCTAATGGGCTCCGTGCTCTCTTAAGCAAAACCGGAGGAGAAATAAAAACCCCCAAATGTTCATAAAAGAGGAGGCGTGAGAAATCAAGGAAAAGATGAGAAAGAGTTTGTTGATTTGTTTTGAATCCCTTCCTCCCTTTTCATTCATTCAGGTTGCCTTTCGCTCCTTTCTGCAGTTAAATGTGCAGCCCAGGGAGGTGGTTCGCACTGAGAAGTTCTTCATTTTCTGGAGTACAATAGTGACAAAAATGCCCTACTTTTATCCAAGGAACAGCAGCTTTGGAGGTAGGCAGGGGCAAGGTGGAGGGTAGAAGTTTGGGTTTTTCTTTTGATTTTTTTTTTTTTTTTTTTTTTTAAATTTTGTTTATACCTTACTATGTTTTAAAATAGTTTTTAAGAGTCTGGGGGGATTACATCTGTTTTGGGTTCTGCCTGAAATTTCTTTGAGTTCTGTTAAATTGACCATTATAATGAAACCAAGAGCTTCTCTGGCATGTTCTGTCTCAGAATTAAAAAAAAATAAATAGTGCATCTCCATGCTTTCCACCTCTGACATTTTCCTACATTTTCATGGAAATTTTTTTGCTTGGCAAAAGGCTGAATGCACCTCAGTGTATAATTTATGATATATATAATAAGGTAAAATCTATAATATTTATATAGATATAAAAATATAGAATATACCCTACACGTAATTAGCATACAGAATTTTTTCCTTTTGTTTTACTTTATGTAAAAGGTGGAAAGTATTAATCTTTTCTGCCAGAAAATCAACTTTTGTAGGAATATTCCCATAAGAAGCTTCAACCTCTGTGAATGTCTTTGCACAGATTGACATAGTTTTCCATGCCAATTCCTTTCTTTGAGCAAATGCAACACACTTGGCACTGATAAAGCTTCAGAGATAGTAAGTGGTTGAGGATTTTGAAGAAGGTTTTTTTGTGTGTGGTTTTGCTTTTATTTTGTTTTTACCTGCGTCATTTCAGTGATCCGATTCACGGAATGGAGCTCTCTGTACTGTACAGAAATAAGCCTGACAGTGAAGTGTGTGCTTGGATTTGAGGTCCTTCCAGGCTTTTGGCTCTGTGTCCCTCTAAATCTTTGCTGCTTTAATCAATGTG
This sequence comes from Pandion haliaetus, assembly GCA_013401275.1. NCBI lineage: Eukaryota > Metazoa > Chordata > Aves > Accipitriformes > Pandionidae > Pandion > Pandion haliaetus. The sequence continues at coordinate 262,487 of VYZV01042806.1, read as the reverse complement.
CAGATTTTGGCAAATCGAGGGTGAGATTTAAAAGCCCTTGATTGGAGTGTCACTCTTGGGAAGAAAACACGGACTAGTGAAGAGCTCTTCAGTTTGGACAGGGAAGGAATTGCAAGAACCATAAGCCAGTCAAATTCAGGTGGGAAATGAGGCAGAGTGTTTGACAATGTGTGTGAAGGAAGATTAATAACTGAACAAACTGTCGAGAGAGGTGGATTCCTCATCTTTAGGTACCTTCTGCTCTTGATTGGCTGCCACTGGCAGGACTGTCACCAAATGCAGCCCCACAATTCGTGATGGTAACAGGAGCGTGCCTTGATCTACGACAGCCTGGCACGCTGTGATAAGCGTGCAAGGGTTATCCTGTGGTTCCCACAGTCTGCAGTTTAACCAGCGTCCCAACAATATATCCATGCAGGAAAGCCCATAGTCATTAAATCCATTCTCTGGACTCTTTCAGAGGACGTTGTCTCTGTTCTCTCCTTGCATAGCACCTGCCGTAAAGCACAATCCAATAACATATGAAATACTCTAAATTCAAAAGCCATAAAATTAAAACGTGCAAGTAAAAAGTATAAAAGATTGAGGGCTTTGCTAATGTCCTGGCTTCCTGCGGTGGCGGTCTCCCATGACAACAGAAATTCTTTCTGAGCCTTTCAGGTAACCGGCAGGACCCTGAGCCTTGAGATTGATGTGGTACTCGTGGGGTGCAACAGACAGTCAGCACATGGTGAGCAGTTTCTCCTCCCGTCTTTGTTCAGTGCCAAGTCACTGCTCAGACTAAACCCTCATGACACCAGCAGAGGTTGGCATTTTTGTTATGTCATGCAGCCCGTAATTCATGAAGGTATCAATTTCTACCCTGAAACAATTTTTCTCGTGGCCATCACTGGCCTGCTTGGAAGCTCCTTCTTCTCTGATGAGAATTTTCTCTCTTTCTCTGTTGATTAGCAGTGTTCTGGTATAGGTCTTAGGTGCTTATTTCTGTGGTTTATGGGTTTTTACCTAGTCTTGTACTCTAGGGCTTCAGCTTTAATCAACTGACAACCCATTCTATATCTCTAGCACTTTTCCTACTTTCAGATTGCAGCTATGTGAAAGTGAGATTGGCACTAAAGCATCCAGAAACACTATACCCATCACGAGTTTGTTACCCTTGATCTGGATTTACTAAAAAAGGCTCAGCTGCCAATAGAATAAATTCTTAAATAAAGTTTGTCAACATGCTGAAAAAAGCCCAGAGCAACCTCATGTCAAACTGATAAACAACTGACTGCACTGGGGGCAGAGCTAAAATGCAAGCAATAACTCACTGGTGTACATAATGTAATTTCTGTCTGCACATCGGCACTACCATAGGTAGCCCCAGCAGGCACAGCTGAGATCCCCCAGCAAAGCAGGTTGGCCAAGGAGCGTCTGCTGCCACTCAAGGATATTCCTTCACCCTAGGTATTTGAAATCCCGTTAGTACTTGGAAGCAGCACTGAAAACGGATACCTGCATGGAAATACCAAATGTGCATAGCGATGCATGCCAATGACGGGCACCGTTGTCTGTCACTTGTTTAGATGTTGTGAGGAAGGATGAGAAGGAAACTTCATGTTGCATAAGTTAATATTTATTCTATCTAGGGTAATCCATCTTCCTTATCTTAATAGCTGCATACCAGAGTTTTCGTGTGTCTGAGAGACACAAAGCAGGTTTCTTCGCCATTACTGATGGGGCAATTCTGGAGTAGTTCATAGCCCGGAGATGGCAATAGCTCCCACTGCGCCAGTGCAGCCTGAAGTGACCATGTGTGCTGGCTCCAGCAGCACCCGCCGGCTGCCTTTCTGTGGCTGCAGGGTCTAAATTACCAGCAGCCCACATTTCATCTAGGCAGAGTACTCAGTTTGTGTCCTTTACTTTGTCCAGAGGACTACACGATGGCGGTGGAGTCTGTGATGCATCAGAGGTGCTGGCTCTGGTGAGTAAATGGAAGCTATAGTGTGCAAGTTTTTACTATAATGGCTGTGCTTATCTACGTGTGCCAGGTTTGCTCAAAATCTTCAGAGCAGTCTGAGCTCTGCTGTAGGGTGCTGTTCCTCTTTCTGTTGGTCTGCAGAGGTCTGAGCAAGACGATGGAGAATGGGTAGTGGCAGGCATGCCTGGCTGTGTGACAGGACTGTCACATAGGAAGCCTTTGGCTCAGAAAAAAGGTGGCAGTGGCAGCTGTTTCACCCTGCACAACTGTCCATGGAGGGGGTAGCACGCGTTCTTGTCCACTTTGCAGTTCTCAATGTGTGAGGGTTGAGTTGGGCTAGAAGTGCATTTTACTGATTTGTGACCAGTGAAACAGAGAAGCGATAGGTTCTTGTGCACAGATGCTTGTTTGTAGCTGACAGCAAAAGTCTTACTAATGAACAATGCTTCTGTCCGTAGGTGGTCTGGGAACCGAGGGAGGAGGGGTGGGTTGATAACGATCATAAGAAAAAGAATTCAAGACAAACACAATTAAAAAAAAAAAAAGACAGACTTGAAATCCCTAGTCCTTTGGGACTGGTTTCTAAGGGTCCATAGTTAAAAAAAAACATAATTGAAAAGAGCTTTCTTATACCACGGAGTTAATGAGGAGGGGGCGTCTAAGAAAATACTACTTTTTCTCTTAAAATGCTGCCTTCCCACTTCCTGCTTCTCTGCAGTCTTTTGTACCTAAGAGTTTTTTGTGGGTGTTTTCTAGACACTTCCAGCAGAAGGAGGGTTAAGTACATGAGAAGGGGGTGGAGAGGGAATCCCAGCTTGGAACTTGAGACTTTCCAGCTGAGAAAGAAAGATTCAGAGATGCAGACGTAATCATACAGCACTGCAATCAACTCCTGTGTCAAAAGAAGTCAGGAAAAGCACATAAATAACTCCACAGCCACACTTAATGTAGTGCAGGACATATATCAGTAATGCCACCACTTCCTCCAGGGTGAGTATAGAAAAGCTTCCTGTCTAAACGCTTGCAAAATGGTTTAAATACTTTGAAATGGCTTGGTGTAAACTTCAGAAATTGAGGTAGCTTTGAATTCAGATTATTTGGTAGCAGATCAAATAGATACTCTTTTATCTTAATGCAAGTTTCAGATTTCCTTGCAAATAGTCTCAAGAAATAAACTGTGGTTGTCTGAAGCATAATCTGTATTGTTTCCTGCTGTAAATTCAAAAGTCCAAATGAGCTGCCAAGGACTGGAAAGCACACTCATTTAGCGGGAATGCAAATTTGTCTGTACTCTTTAATACACAAATTTGAACGTTTCGATTTTAATGGCTTAACTCCTTCCAGCTAATTGCTTGAGTTGCTCTAGTTATCTGCCTGCTTCAGTGTAATGAGCTGAACGTTTCCAGGTAATCCACGTGTTTAGGATGGGCTTTCCTGAAGCTGTCACTTTGAAGGGGCTTTGAAGTGTCCTCAGTAAATCTGGTGTAGTTCTACATTTTCTTTGCTGCCTGTGTAATGTACCACAGCTTCTGTAAGGACTGTGGGGTGTTTGTGGTCAGTCTGCTGGTCTGAAGGATCCAAAGTCTTTTGATTGATACAGATGGACTGAAGGATGGAAGAGGAAAGAGATGCTGCTGCCTTGCTTCTCAGTGGAGTGCTTTCTCCCCTGCTAGGTGGATGGTGATGTGATGTTACAGATGGTGTCTGATTTATTGCATTATTAATATTATTATTACCAGTCTTTATGGAATGGTTCTTGGTTAATGCGCTCGAGTTCATAAACTGTTTCATGCTGGGCTTTGTGTGTATGTGTTTGCAAAATGCCTGTTTTCCATTACAAAACTGGGAGATAAACGAAGACGACGGTCACATTTTCCTAACATAAATTTCTCCCTCTCCAGTCCTCCTTGGAAACCATAAATTTCAGCAGTGTGTCTGTGTGCTCCAGACATCAAAAAGCCACATTCAGGCAGGCAGATTTACAAGCCTTCTGTTTTCCTTGGTCAAGTCCTTTACAGAAGAAAAGATAGACATCCAAATGATAACAGAAAGCTGGGAAGGGAAGCAGAGCTAAAGGAGGAAGCTGTACAATGTAGGAGGGGAAGGAAAGTCTCCTGGGAGGACTTGTCTCAGCTGATGCAATTCAGGTGGTGGACAGAAATTTTCCTTCTATTTCTGGCCAATAAACATCTTCTTGTTTTCCTGTTCCTGTACTAAGTGTTTTCAGCCATAAGTATTCAACCTTTTCTTCCTCACAGCTAAAACTCTTGTCCAAGTTGTTATCTCATCATGTCTTGATTAATGCAACATCCTTTTCTCTTGGCCTTGATGAACACCAACTTTTGCCCAAATCATATCCATTCAGAAACTTCCTCTCATTTGGCTTTCTCTTCTCTATCATATCACATACTTGTCTGTACTTTTGCAGTCCTTCTTGGCCTCATCTTATATCCTGTTTCTCATTTAAGATCTGTTCCTTCCCCCATGCTGCCCCTTGCACTTGACAGGAACAAAATTTTGCATGCAAACGACCTTTACTTCTTGCCCTTTAGTCCCTTCCTGAGGTGTGGTGTTTTCTGTGCCTGTCATGAAAATCTTGATTGTTTCAGTTGCTAGCATGCTAAGACTATTTCCTACTAGGCCTAAATATTATGTTAATATTGTTCCTAAGTATTATGTTATTTTCCTGCCCTTTATTCCCTGTCTTTATGGGCCTTCTGTCTCTCTGAGGCTTGGACCATTCTTTCTTTCTTGTGCAGCACCTAGCACCTACTTGTAGGATAGTAATAGTAATTGATTCACGCGTTTCGCTTGTCACCGGTTCAGCAGCTTTGGGCATTAATGCAGAAGCAGTGTTATTTGTCTTTTTTATTCTTATTATAATTATGCGAAGATTAAGCATAATTAGCTTGGAGTTAGCACACGTTAATAAAACCAAGACTCAAGGTTGCAGATTAGAAACCTTGTTCTGGTTTTTAGTCTGCTCTAAAAACTTTACCATGCCCTGCAGAGCAGATCAAACTTGCTGATCTGTTGAAATAAAACCTTTCTTGCAACTTCAGTCTGCTGAGTCCTTATCATCAAAATATTTGGGAGGCCGCGCAGGCCACAGATCCATCACCATAATTACCTCCCTGGACAGCAGGGTCTCTGCAGATTTCCTGGCATGGGTGTGTCAGGGAGGAAAGGAGACTTCAGCTCTGCTCTCCCTCCCTCTGTTTTGGGACTTCTGGCCAGCTGATAGCTGGATCCAAGTAGACTTTCAGACCTCTTCCGAGTCCTTTGGACTTACACGTGCTTTTTTCAAATGCGGAGTGTGTGCCTATAGGTTGGCTGTATCCTTGATGTGGCAGACTTGCTGTGCCTGTTCTGCATAGGATGCGTGCTTGTCATTTTAGCATCTGGGATTTCCCCAGCAGGGATGTAGGAGCTGTTTGTGCATGCTTTCATGTCACACCGTCCAGCTGTGGCCATGACACTCCCCACCAACACACGCTTGTTGGCATTGGGCTGACTCTTCCACAATTTCTCTTCCTACCAGGTCGTTCCCAGGGGTGATGTTTTCTAGCCTCTGACTTTAAGAAGCTCCAGCAGAATCAGGAGCTGAGCTGTTCAGTCATGACTTTGAGCCACAACTTTTAGGAGAGATCTGTTTTGTTCAGGGCTTTATTCTGCGTGGTTGTAACATGAGCGTCTGGGCAGCACCGCAGCCACGTCCAACTGCTTCTTGAAAATGCCTCTGAAAGGTGTCCCTGCTCACATTCTCCTGCACTCGCCAAACATAACAATAGTGGTCACAAAATATAAACGTTTAAATGAGAGTCTGACTCTGTAGCTTTTTTTAGTAGGTCCTTCACTGTTTTGGCATTTTACACCAACCCGTTACACTGGTGCTAATAGGAGCAAGTCAGAAAGGAAACTCCAGATCCTGATTTTACTACAGATGGCTAAGGCCATCAGCAAGGACTATTATTTGAGGTGCCACACTTAGCAAAAATCAGCTCGATCTTGTTAGCTGCCATATCTTCCAGCGAGCTGTATCATGGAAGGAGATCTAATAATCCAGATCACCCATTATTTCTGTGATGAAAATATACCTGTATTGTTCTGGTGAAAAGCTTTTTAGACCACTGATTTTTGTCATCCTGTTTGACTGGTTTTGCCATATGTGACAATCCTGAGCTACTACTTCCATGCAATTGTTTATTTCAGCTAGCATAAAACATTTCTCTCTGTTATGCTAGTGCTTTTAAACAAGATCCCATCACCAAGCCAAAAGACCCTATCGAGATTAAAGATGTGTTAGGAGTATACTAGCTTGATCCAGTGCCAGTGCCTACCTGTGAGGTCTCATCTTCTACAATAGATCTGGCATTTGCAATCTGTGGTTTTTTTCCAAGAATATACGCAGACTGGTTTGTGTTGTTCTGTAAATATTTGGGTTGTGAGGCTTATCCGGTTTATCTTGACAAATTTTCTAGAGCAGGAGATCCTCAAATGTGGTAGGTCTGTTTCTGGTAATGTGGGTGCTGGGTGGGCAGGTTCTTCTGGGGATGAGCTGGGGCAGGGTGTTGCTCTGGGGTCCTTCCTGGGGCAGGAGGAGATAGCAATCCATCTCTTCAATCAGCAGGTCTCTGGGCACAGGGTGTGGTGCTGCTAAAGCAATACGCAAAGCTGCTGTTGGCATCACCAGAGCAATAAATGAGGAAGCGTAGAGTGTGTCTCTGCAACCACCAGACGTATTTGTCTGCTTTGCAGATTGTGTGTTCGTAGTTGAAACAGAGCTGTGTTCTCAAGGAGTGTCTTGTCAGCATCTTTTTGGCAGCAGTGATGGTCATGTTCATGGATCCTGAACATGTTCATGGTTTGTGGTTGGTCGCAGACAACACCTGTCTTCCTCAAGGAGGGACTTCTGCTTTTAAACTCATAACCACCAACTGTGGCCAAAATCTCCATCCCTTTTGAGCATACTAGTTCTATGAATGCCAAGATATGCATGGCACAGGTCTTGATTTTGACCATGCTGGTGACGGGAGACTGTGCCAATATCCTCTCTAGATGTATATCACAGCATCTAAGGACTGAAGCCTTGCTGCTTCGGTTCCCACGTGTACTCTGTTAAGATCAGCATCCTTTGTTCCCTGGGACAGCTTTTTGTACAGTAGTGCTCTCAGGTTGCTAATTTGAGCAGCTGAAGTAGGGCAGCTTTGTTTGCACGTCGTCATTCCAGGAAATCCTTGAATCTCCTCGTCTGCTGTGGCAGCCGGGTACATCTTGCCAAACTCTTCTCTGCCTGATATCTTTCCTTTATTTCCAGTGTGTGGAATTCAGCTTTAGCTTAGCAGCTCCAGCTCTTTCCAAAGTGAGTTGGAGCTTTCTGTCATGCCTTTTCTGCAGATTTTCCCCAGATGTAAGCATCAGCTCTGTAGACTTTGGAACCCTCCTGGATACACCAACAAAAATATGTCTTTTCCAGTGAAACACCTCTGGTGCTAAACTCAACCCAAGTGACAGGCTGAGGAAAGTGTCTCTCAAAGAGTGCTGAATGCCCACAAACATGCACTTTATTTTTCTAAGGGCACCTGCCAGAACGCTGCTGATGCATCAAGCAGACAAAATATATTTGGCATTAGACATCTCTCCAAAACTGTCTCTCTCTGTAGGTAATGGAAAATGGTTTTTTTTTGATGTATTCTTACAATTATTTTGCCTGTACAGAATTTTTTCTTGCAGTAACCTGTGAGTATAACAAATCTGTCGATTCTTTTCCTTGCTCTGTGGTTCATAATAATTGCATCTTTTCCAGCTCTATGTGCCATTAGTGAGACCAAGCTTCCTGCACTAAACCCTGAGTTTTACCTCGTTATTTATGCTCAGTGCTCCTGTTGCTGGCTCCATACTGCTTTGTGCACCTCTGCTTTAAAATCTGCTCCCATTGCAGCACCGTCTCTTGTTTCTATGAAGCCTTCCCTGAAGTAATGTTATGGTCCTCTATTTTTGTCAGCTCTGCATTTGGTTCCTTTCTAGCGGATTTCAGCTCTGGCAAGGCTTTTTGCTGCTCTGTTTTCCTCAGGGTAGCCTTTTACTCTTGGCAAAGTAGTTACTCAAAGCCAAGAAACTAAAAAAAAAATTAAAAAAAAAAAAAATCAAATCCCGGAACCAAAGGTGGATCAAAGCTACCAAGGCCATGAGGCACTGTCTTACATTCGCAGCACTTGTGGTTAGTGCTCCTATAAATCTGCTTCCAGCTCTTCAGAGCTGTTTAGCATAAGGCCTCCTTCTAGCACACCAACTTGTTCCAAATAGTCCGCGCTTGACCTTCTTAAAGCATGGCTTACGCAGGGAGCAGCTGTAGACAGCTGCTGGTCTTTGCTTGGGATCACAGTCACCCCAGGAATCCCATATATTTTTGTAGGGAAAGCCCAGAGCTCCCTTAGCTGCATTTTATGAAGTTTAGTTTTATGGTTAATGAGTCCCTTTGCAAGCAGGCTGTAGCCGAGGGGTTCCTTGCGAGTTCAGGAAGTATCTCCATGCTTGGCTCATTTTTGGTGTGCAATAGCAGCTGTCTTTTCTTTCCATCACTGATGCCTTCTTGGATCCAGGGAAGAATTAATCCACTAGGTACATCAGCTCTAGTCCCACATGGACTAAAAGCACCTGGAAGTAGCAGACTGCTGCTGTATCGATTGTGGAAGGGACACAAGTCTTGGGTTAAAAGGCAATGGTAGATGTCAGTGCCCAAGAAAGCTTGTATGGCAGAAGCCTAGACTCAGACTAGTCTGATCACCGTCACTGGGCAACAAGTCAACCTGTCCGGGCTTTCATCTTTGCCTGGGTTATTAATTCTGTTGGGCTCCACATGAAGCAGAGTCTGCCCCTGTGACAGATGAATTCTCAATTTATACAGCTGTGTGATTCCTGGGAGGGGAACAGGAAATCTTCAGTAAGCAGCACCCTGTTGTAGTGTATGGAATAAAGAATCTTGTAGTATGTAAACATGCCTAGCTTTTCTCTTTCTTCCGTTATTTTAGTTCTTAACATTTGCCATAAATAAGGTCAGTGTCTAAGTAGTAGTAGTAGTAGTAATAATAGTAATACCTGATGGTAGTTTTGCATTGTGGGGTGTTGTCTGTCCAGTTAGTCTGAGCTCTTGTCCTCATGTGTCTGGAAAATTTCTGTTTACATACATGTACAGAGGCTTTTTCAAGTTTCAAGGTGGGGATTTGCTGAAGGCCTAATCTGGCTCATAATGAAAACTGCTGGGATAGACTGACTCATTCTCCTGCTATAAACAGCTAATGTACATAAACTTTCTATTTCTTTTGCACTTGTTGCTACCTCTTTTTATCCTGTGTCTTAAATTCACTTGTTTTTATGTCAAGGAGATCACGCCAAGACCAACTATACTTATTCAACTCCTCCCAGTATTTTAAGCCTGGTCCTTTAGCTACTTGAAGCAATATCTCACCATGTGCGCTTTTCACCAGGACAAGGCCTAAATGCAGACCTCCTAATTCCCTGTCCAGCAGCTGCACTTTACATTATTGTGTCTTTTCTCATCATTAATAGATCATCTAAGCCCTTCTAGGTCTGATCTAATTCATTCTCTTATTAGTATAGAGCTGCTTCCTGCAACCACTTTCAATTTTTTTTTTTTTTGTGTGGTTTAGTTTCACGTGTTCCCAGAAATGAGTCTTTCACTTGAAGCTGTGAAAGCTTCCACTCAATTAACAAGCTAGATGAATTCAGCTGAATTCCCTTTCTATCTTTGTTCCATGATGCTGTTTTGTTCATTAATAAAATAGAAAGTATTTCAGATATATATTGTTGTACTTCATCAATGCCACAGTTTGGATTTCAACTACTGCTGAAGATCCTTCTCCATCGTGAGGGCCAACACGCCTTTGGCGGGACATTAAACACACACGGCTGTCCTCTAGAGACGTGTCCTTCCAGAGCTCACAATGCTAATGTCTGCGTTCCTGACCTTCACAAAGCACAGAATTCCCCCCTGCTCTGCCCTGTCACATGCGATAGTGCGAGGACCACCTAAAGCATCGTCCCTTCCACATGCAATGCGGTTCTCAGAACTTCTGTTGTCTTTCTCCTCTCCAGTGTGTGTGATGTACCTATTAAGACACTTGGCCATGTGAAGGTGTGACGATTACGGACACATGAATGTTGGCATCCTCAGGTGTAAGTCTTCTGTTACCACTTCCAGTTCAGGCTTGGCTCTCATCCTAGAAGAGACAGTGATGGAGGGACCAAATTTAGGATCTCCTTTCTCCCACTGGGATAGCTCTTACCTTGGCTGATAGGTGGAAGAACTGAATCACAGATGTGGATAGCTAAGATCCTCAACTGCTGTGCAGACCCAGACCCTGAACTTTGGTAATGTAATAGATCCCTTTCCTGTCCTGTGCAGCCTGGGCACAGACCAGTGTCACACTAGTCCATCACAGTAGTACTTAGTGCAGGGTTTTTGAAACAAGGTTGTTTGGGGTTTTTTTTCTCCTAGAAAAGCTGAAATTCAGACAAGCCAAGAGGGACTGTGCCAAGGTTATCTCATTCACAGACCACAAAGGACCAATGGGCAGTGTGGGAGTGTGGAGATAAACTGCAGGAAATGGTGGTGAGGACCTCGAGTGTGTAGGCAACTGCCACTTCATCACAGAGAGCTTGGAAGGAGCTGGATCTGCCAGTGACAGCTTTTTCTTTTCCTAAAAGAAACCTAACTGCTCCTGCAGGATTCATGCCAGGCCAAGACCAAAGCAGAAAGCCCGGGGCAGGGGGAACTGGTTTCCTTTAGTTTTTGGAATTTTCTTTGGGAGCCCTGGAGAGGAGGGAAGTGCTTTTGAGTAAAAGTAACCATCAGCAGAGAAGCAGGGTGGCCTGGCAGCCTGGAGTGGCCATCTGCTTCCATTTTAGGGACCAGGTCGGAGCTGTTCTTCATCCACTCCACTGCAGCTGACTGGAAACAAACCTGTGCTGGTCTAGCAAGTGCTCACTCTCCACAACAGGGAAAGGGGTTCACGTTGTGGGATTTGACACTGATTGCAAGTCATATAGTGTGACACAGGTTTTAAACTATTAAGTACCTGTTTGGCGCTAGTGAATTGCTAGAGATAAAACCAACTTCTACCATAAAAAAAAAAAAAAAATCACTGATCCCCAGCTGGCTAGGCATATGGTACTGCCTTTCTTCCCCCAAGCCAGAGTCCTCCCCCTTCCCTCCCCTGGTGTTGCTTTATGGTATATTTACCTTCGGAAACTACTAAAGCAACTCTGAGCCAGGGGATTTGCTGCTGCTACTGTAGCTGGGCTTTAACTGATGGGTAGTTCCTGCATGAACACTGGCTTTCACCCGTAGCCTGACTTCCCTGAGATCACATAGATTATGGAGGTCACCGCATCTGTCCAACAGCAACAGAGAGAAACTTTCTGTATTGTCTGTGTTACAATTTCAGATCTGTTGCTCCATAAATTTGGTTGCTGGACTCGCACTTGCTTACAAGCCCACACATGTACGGGGTGTGGGCAGGCATCTCAAAAGGAGAAGCCATCTGGTAGGGCTTGTAGGGGAGGCTGTCACCTGTAGAATATAGCAAAGAAGAACGGAAGAAAATACATGTTTCTTTCTGTATTGCACAGTGTTTGTGATGCGCATGGGAGAGCTGCTGAGTCTTTTAAAACTGCACCATAGGCATGCCTGGCAGAAATTTGATGATGTTAGGTGTGAATGAATTACTAGGCAAGGTAAACAGCAGGTCTTAAATGCTTTTAGCCACCTGAGAAGCTGCAGGTTCACAGCACAGCAGGCCCTTTGTACAAAGGTATACAGTCATACTGGCCACCAAACATCTTGTAGCGTGGCTCCTTCCAGGTCAAACCTAACTTTAGTGTTTGCACCCATGATGTTTGCCAAATGGTTCTGAAGTACACCTTGTCTTCTAGCGTATCTGGTAAAGATCATGGGGTGTAAAAGCACTAGCTCTAAATTCCCTCTTTCCTGTCCCGCTCTCTTACTAACTGCAGCGCATTGTCCTGTTGGTCAGTTGATGGCTGTCCTCTGCCACCGTGGTGGCTGTATTTCATAGCTGCAGCGTTGTATGGAAAATGCTTGTGATCCATTTGGGGATAAAACACACTGGAAATATAAAGGATTCCCAGCAATGATGGCTGAACCTCCTCACCTTCCACAGAAGCACCTGGGGCAGGTTATTCTTAGTTCAGAAACCTCTTTCTCGCCCATGAGCTATCTTATTTGGTTTCTTCTCTAAAACTCTGTGAAACAGCTGAGTTGCTCTTCACCCTCGCAGCATGGACGCTTTGATGACTTGTTTCCACACAGAAGCCAGATAGAAAATCCACTCTTTTTCTCAGTTACCTCTTTTTTCATTTATTCATCGATGTGCACCTTGCCTTGGTGCTCTGCATCTGACATCCATATGGGAGAGACGTCTGCTCTGTTGTACTCAGACTATGACTCAGGGTTCTCATGTCTTGTTTATGCTGTGGTGCTCAGTGGTGATCTTACTGAGGATGGATTGTGACCTCGCTTAAGGAACTGTCTGGTTTTTCTCTCTGCCAAGTACTGCAGAGCAACTCTTGCTGCAGAAGGCGTATGTATCGTGGTAGCGTCTGACCTTTGCAGCTTGCTGTTGAGAAGAGGAGACAAAAAGGCAAGAAATAAAGCAAAGCAAACAAAACAAGGCACAGCTCTTGAAGTGCCAGAAGCAAAAGTCATTTGAGATAGCAATTTTTTTTCTTCTATTTTTAATCCACTAACTTTCATTTTTCTCTGGAACTCATGGAGAGGATAAGCTTCTGGATAAGGAAAAGAGACTGAACTTGTACTTAGACATAAATAATCTTGTTAATCAGCAATGCAAGGAAAGGAGACACAAAACTATGTGACAATTGAGCTGAAGTTTGGTCAAATCCCTCTTTGTTTGAGACGTTTTGCCTGATTTTGCAGAGAGCTGTCTCCAAACCAGAATCCAATGTAAGTTCAGTGTTATTAAAATAATTCATCTTTTAAACCGCAGCAGAATTTTTTTGGATTGTTAATTTCCTCAAGGCCTCAGGCCCCTGTATATGTTGAAGTAGATAAAATTCATGGGTTAGCACACAAGGTATCCAATTGCACGGTCTTTCGGGGGTAGGAAATCACTTTACAGGCATGCCTAATAGTCCTAGTGCATAGAAATTTTTATTGGTGATTACACAGTGAAAAAATAAATGATCAAAGCGGATACCACACAGTTATGTGGGTGCTGAAAGAAAAGGAAAATGGATGGGAGAGTCAGGAGATAGACCAGTTTTGCTATCTTATTCCCCCAGTTTGTCCCTGGATATAGTCACATCAGTGGCTAAATAACATTTCTTTCAGCAAAGGTTGTTACGAGTCACTGCTTGCAATTACCAGAATGCAGAAGTCATATGTGCCTTTTACCCAGTTCTACTCCAGCTTTCTGCGACCCTTGGTAAGATGGAAACCAGTTCATTTTTAACTCGCACTGGCGTACTTCAGACTAAGCCCGCAGGTCTCGACCTTGACTGCTTGAACAAAAGGGGCTATGGAAGTGACAGTTACTGTTCTTTCTGTCTGTACCCTCCAAATGCTGGATGCGGTGACACTGCTTCTCATCCGTCCCTGAGGTCATGGTAGGGGGGCTTCACCAGGCCATACTTCGTGCAAAAAGTTGTGTGTGTGTATTAATATGCGTGAATATACAGCAAGAGCAAGATGTGACCGGGGTTAACTCTCTGACCTCCACAGCATTCTGCAGACTGTTTTCTGTAATCTTTATAAGCATAGAAAAGAAAGGAAAATACTTCTTTGGCTACTAAATAATGCTTATTTTTGTCCTAGCGGTCTCCTGCAGTTCCAGCCCTGGCTTTTCCTGGCTGCTCTCCCGGTGCCCCCCAGCAAAGCTTTCTGTTTGCCCAAAGTGCACCTCAACTGCACTGTATATTTTGCTTCGTACAGCTTTTGTTGCGAAGGCTGCGTTTGGCAGCAGATCGTCCCCCATGTCAGCTGCCAGCTCCCCGGGTTGCAGTGCTGTGACAGCTGAGGTTCTTGCCCTCTGGCTGGGGGGGCCTCTGCTGCTGCCCTCGAGACCCTCCAAGATGGGCTGCAGGCTGGGCTTCTTGCCTTTTCCCTCTCTCTTACCTTACTGAAGTCATAATCATCCTGGTAAATAAACACCTTACTCCTTTCCAGCTGCTTTGGTGGCCTCAGGCCAGAAAGGAAGGTTGTGAGAGTCGCTTCGTTTTAGCATTTCAGGCTGTCACTGCGATCTCTCTCGGGACCGCGTGAAGTTTGCTCCCCCCATGCCCCTGCCTCAGAAGGTTTGCAAGTGAGAAAGGCAAGTGGCATATGAGAAGAGAGGGAGAGCGGGGTGGTGAGCTTGGGGGAGTTCATCGTTTCCTTCTTCCTCGGAAATTTTATTAATCGTTATTTCCAGATGACGCAGGGCCCTTATACTTCACTGTTGGCTGGACACAAAGCGAATCCTTCCCTTTATTCCCTACAGCAAAAGAGGAAAGCCACACAGCATCCTTTTCCAGGCGGCAGCAGCAAAGTGCCTGCGGTCATTTTTGCTCAACTGGGAGGGTGACTAGATTTTATAAATAAAGTAGAAGGTGTGAGTCTGCGAATAACCTCAGTGTCAAAGCGTTTGCGGAGGAACATGTTTCCTGTTACAACCTGGGGGCTGGGTATGGTCCCAGAGTCTTGGCTCAAGAGGGGGAATCAAGGAAAATCTCACATCTAAAGCAAAATACTACCCCTGAAGAATTGTTGGGAAGTGTTGGGACAGTTCCTGTGTCCTGGTCTGTCCCCTGTCCCCATCAACTTGGGGACATTTTGCCCACGTGCTTCTTCTGACATGGATATACAAGTTGAAACTGAGACAGTGAGCAATGAATCCCATCTCTCTCTTACTCTCACTGCGCTCCAGTTAGGCTTCTCACAGAGTTAAAATTACCCATTAGTTTAAGGGGTTTTTTTCATGACAAACTGAGGTACAGAGAGAAGCAGCTGACTTTTGTCCCTTTTTATATAGGCTTCTTTTGCAGGCTTAGCTAGAAACATCTACAAAGTGTTAGTGCAGACAGAGCTGGTAAGTGCCGCAATAAATGCCTGTCTGGATGTTTTCCATAGGCTGACGTTAAAACACCCCCAAAAATGGTTTCAGTTTGAACATAAAAGCTGACAGAAGTGATTTAAACCGGTTTTTGGTAGCAACCCTGGCTGTTCTAGGTGGTTTACCACCTTTTGCTCATCTGTTAATGGGCTTTTACTAATCTCATCTTTTCCAGGCAAGTAAAAGCCATGTTTGAATTGTTTCCTTTCCCTGCCCATCCTCTGCCTTCTGTGACTGCCCCAGCTGGATGATTGGATGTAACGAATTTGTTTTCAAGTGTGGCTGGCTGGTACATCAGGCTGAAGGTTTCCTATTGCCGGCATATTCTTCTGCAGCCATTTTCCTAACCCAGAGTGCTCCTACATTTATGCCCCAAAGTACCTAGGACAGAAAGTGGCTCTTCACTCAGATGAGACATCAGCAGTAGATTGCAAAAAGGACTGTATGGGAAATACTTTCTTCTTCTTTTTTTTTTTTTTTTTTAAATATGGCTTCTGCTTTAGAGTATAGATTTATTTCCACCAGGTTTTATGGTTTTCTGTAGGGTTTTAGACAAACTGAATATAAGCCCCAAATCACCAGCTATAGCATCTTAGTCTGCAAATATTCCAAGACAGGAAAACTCAGGGGAAGAAAGGGCTATGCCTTTCTACCTCATACAGAGTGATTTTCCTTAAGAATTTAACCTGAGGTTTCAGAGAAATGCCAAATACCTGCATAGACACGTACACAGAGTCTTCCCTGTTACTCCCCTGGATGACCCAGAGGCTGCTTAGGCACATCCACAAGAGCATGAAGTTTGCATCTTCTCATGCTCTATGTCCTGGGGAGACCTGATGCTCACGTAGGTTTTCTGTATATAGCTGTAGATCCGCCTGCCAGCAGCAGACTTCCATGTATTTATGGGTTACTGCCACAGGGTCTGTGAAAGTAATGGAGAAAAGCAACCTCTTGTGCTCTACAGCAATCCACAGATGTGGCATTTTGAAAAGGAATGGCATCTTCCCTGGAAAACCTTGTTTTGACAAACGCAAAAAGATGAAAAACAATCGTGTGTAGATGATAGAGAGTTTGCACATGTCGTTTATTAAGGGAGTTTTATGTGCTCACCAAACTCGGGGCACCTGCATGTCCCATCTCGTAAGATCAGTCCCGTCTTGAAAACAATGGCACAGGAAAAATCCTGTAGAATTTAATAGGAATCAACTGTTTCCAGTTGTTTCTTAACCCCCTTTGTTTATTTTATTTTCATGTCTGAGGTGGAGCTATGTCCCAGAAAAAGCATGTTAACACATAAACTGATTCTGATCCTTCTCACCAGGCAGTTTTGTTCTTCCACTGGAAAAAAAGGTTTCCCTCAGGAATGAGAGATCTGCAGAGTGACTTGTGCTCGCAGCCCACAGTAGTTCAAGGTTAGTTGTTTTTATGTCACATCCTTTTAAAAAACATTGGAACTGCAACAGCATGTGAAATTACCTGCTGGAGAATAAATATCACCTGCAAGTAAGTGTTCATAGGGATATGCAGAGGTGTTTCAGAAAACCCAAGGTAAGCAGATGAATCTCTTTCTCCCTTATTTGCTATCTCTCTACCATTCTGGATGGAAGATGAGCATTTGTTTGTTTGCGTCTTGCAAGATAAGTAATTGGTGCTTTACAAATGGTTGTTGTAATTTGCATGAGTTGGCTATATGAAAAGAAAAGGGTGAAACAAACACCAGTGAAAGCATGCAAGGAGCTGGGTGTTAATTATTCTCCTGCTAAAGTTTGGCATTAGGCTTCTTGCGTTTAATGATGCTGCATCTAATAATGACAGGTTTCTGCTCTAACAGGAATGAGTTAATTTGTTCCGTCTCTTCATAGTGCTCAGTCTTCCTTATGCTCAAGGGCTATGTTCAGATAACAAGAGCTTGGATTTTCTGTTCTTTCCTATTTTATAGAAAATATTTTATAAAATGCAATGTAAAAGAAAAAAGTTGTAATTCCTGCAAAAGCAAATTAGGAGGGGGGGAAATCCAAACCCTTTTGCTGTGACTCTGGGAACTGCCACTGTTTCCCTCCCCAGCGTGTGCGGACAAGAAAGTGAAAACAAGCAGAAATGGAAAATGCGAGTCAGTTGTCAGTGGCAGGGAAGCCACTTGAAGGCACATTCCCCACCTTGTGTGGAGACCCCTTCCCATCGTATGCCCCTTCCATCCCTCCAGTCTTTTGCAACATCGCACCCTCCAGGATAGGAAAAGCATAAGAGGTCAGGAAATGGTGAGAACAGAATTAGATTTTAATTTGCTTTCACCATTTTTTAATAATCCCTGATGCTGTTAATAATACAAGAGTTACATTCCTCTGAAGAATAGAACTAATAAACTTTTTTTTTTTTAAAGTAATGCTTGTTCTGAGGGTTAAACCTTCTCCCAGGTGCTATTCCAAAAAACAGCAGTGATTTAAACTCCAGTAATTTTAGTCTGCAGGACAAAGACTTATTTGAAGCCCGTATAGGTCTGTTTTTTTCAGTGTGTACAACTTCCCTCCCCCTCCTAAAATAACACTTCAGCCATTTTGAAGGAAACCTTGGGCCAGGTTTTACAACTAACCACATGTAAAAATGCTTATGTAATTGCCGTGTTAAAAATGACCTAAATTTCGTGCAAAAAGGACAGTTTTGTGACACACGTAATGAGTGGGTGAGGTTATCAGAGTGGTCTCGTGATGTGGCGGATGCTGGAGCTGGCATGTTTATGGGCTTCACGCCTCAGACTCATGGTTCATGAAGGTGGCAAGAGGGAGCAGCAGCCCCTGTTGCAGATGCCCACTCTCCCTTACCGAGTTATGGGAAACTCTCCTGCGGTTTTAGCAAAGTAACGTCAAATTGGTGGCAAAGTTGGTCTGATGCTATTTGCCAGAGGATGGTGATGTGAATGCGTGCTTACCAGCTGGCTCCTGTGCAGTCGATGCCAGAAGAGAAGAGGGGTCTTGGCTTATTATGTCACCCTTTGTGGTCTCCTTATGGAGGTTTTAAATCCTAGGCGCATTGTAGCATCCCTGAGTCTGTCATCAGCTGGACAAATTACGGCTGTGGAGAGGCAAACCTGTGGTTCGTTTGGTTTGGGGTTTTTTGTTGTTTTGCTTGTAACTGCAGGCTCTGTCCTGGGATGTAGTTGCAAAGATTTGGGATTTACCCCTAGTGATGTCCTTGCAGTAGTGTTTTGTCTATCTCTGTGAATGTCATTTAAGGTTGGGCAGAAGAAAACGTAAGGAGATGAGCTGCCTCTCCTAGAATTACTGTCTGCAGGTTAAAAAAACTCCGTTAAAAAAAAAAAAAAAAAAAGCCCTGTCTTCCAGCTGGTTACATCCATGTGGTCTGCTCCACTGGGGAATTACTGCTTTGGAAGATCTCCATGGCTCTCAGAGGGCTGAGTGAGGAAGATCTGTTGGAGGGGTTAATCACCAGCTTCTCTCTTCTGGAGACCTTTGTTAAAATTTGGCCTGAGCCATAGAGGTCTTGGTGGTCTCAGGGCTTTTTGATGTGTCTTTGCCCAGGTAGCTGGGCAGCCCGGGACCCCAGGCCAGCGGGAAGGGTGAGCCAGGCCAGCTCCGCAGTGCTTTGCAACGCCAGATTTGGAGCATCAGGACGGGTACGTTGGGTATCTGGCCTGAGTGCAGAAGCGGAAACAGTGGCTGTGTCAGGATGGAAATGCCGTGTCTGAGCTCCAGCAGAGCCCGTGAGTCAAACCACAAAGCATGTACAGTTGCCCAAACGCCAGCCCTAAACCCCCCTGCTGAGTCCCCCCCCGCCATCTTCTCCTGCGTTGTGTGCACGGGGGTTGCCATGCTACACTGCAGCAGATGCGTGTCTTGTCGTGGGGCGGAGGGTCCCTGGAGAGGGACCATCGGGGACCGTCACCGATTGCAACACCTTCTCCGTGGTGCCGCCGAGAAGGAGCCCGTGCCACGCTGCGGTGGTGGAGAGCTGGCTTGTCTGCTGGGGAGGGCTGGTGAGACTCACGTTCGGTGCTGCAGAGAGTCACCGCGTTCACCCGTTTACTGAAAAACAAACAAAGACTCAAAAAGTAAAAGCAGAGGACTAGGGTTGATATTTTGGCTTTGACCCAGGCTAATGGATATTCAGCTCTGGCCCAGAGACTCTGAGATTAGCAGATATTTGTTTTCCTCGGGGATTGAGGAAATCTCCAGATTGGCTTTTACAAAGGCTGGTTTTTCCTCTGTCTTGTGACAGGGGTTCATCCTGTGGACACACGTTAGCAAGAAGCAGATGATAAATTAATTGTCTCCTGAGATTTTTACTTTTTTTCTTCTTTTTTTTTTTTTTTTCCTTTCACACAATGGCACCAAGGCCTTCCAAAGAGAGTTTATAGTTGGCTGTGGGCTTCCAAATGAAAATGACTCTGCGATGCAGAGTTAATCAGAGACAGCTGTTACCCACAGCACTGCCGGCCTCACCTCTTTAGCATCAGATTAAAAATCATTAATAACAATCAGCGAGAAGCCATGGAGGCCACTGGCGAGCTCCTGCCTTGTGGTAACTGCGCTCACTGAGAGCCGTGACGGCCCGGGGTGGGCACGAGCTCTCCGTGATGGCCGGGGCAGGCGAGCAGCAGCCAGCGGTGAGTCAGGATGACTCCGGTGGGTGGGTGTGAGCACACACGGATCTTGCAGCTTTCGGGCACTGTAATGCAGGAGCACGAAGCAAGCGATCTTTTGGAAGAATGCAAATGAGGATGTGAGTGCGGAGCTCCGCACAGGGATGGTCTTGGCTTTGGATTTTGTTTTCTTACCGAGAGTGAGTTGGATTTGAACAACACAACTGGCAGGCGAGTGAGCCTTCTCCCTCTGCTTCAGTTCTTTGTGCTTTTTATATCAACCTCCCTCAGCTGGGTCCAAGCAGAACAAAAGGGGTTTTATTGATTTAGGTTTTCCCCTTTTTAAGTCACTTGCTCTCGGTTGCACAGACTTGTATGTCCCTCTGTAGTTGCCCCTGTTCACGTACGAAAGCCCTCGCCAGTTGGCAGACCAGGTTACATGAACAAGTCAAGGGAAGCATGCAGCTTCTTCACTGCATCCAGCTAGCATTTCTTTCTCCCTCATCGGTGCTGTCTGGAAAACCATTTGCTCAGTGTGAGTGGAAATGTGGGGAAGATTTATTTGATAAAATGGGGTGCGCTGGGACACCCAACAGATGGATTCAGTTTGCGCAACAGCCTCGTGTTTCGCACATGCTCCTCTTCTGTGTAAGGCAGAACGGTTGCCTGGGAAAGGACTGGGGCTCAGAAGACAAGGGGTCGAATCCAGGCTCTGATGTAAACCTCATTTTGGTGAGCCATTGAGGTCAGTTTCTTAAAAGTATCCCTGCTGCAAGTGCTGGGTCATGCCCGTGATGTGCATGGCTCTGTTCCCCCTGGTGCAAGTCCTGCACTGCTTGACTGCCAGCCCTGCGCTGAGGACTGCGTGTGGCTCCCCGTCCTTACAGTGAGAGCGCAGTGGGGCTTGGAGCCTGGGCGCAACGCTGAGGCATTGGTGGTATGGAAAAACCATTGCATTTCTGTGCTGGACTCCTCAATATCCAGAGACGGATCCTCTGGGGTTGTTGCAGCACTCGGTGTGAGCTGGGGAAGGACTGCTGAGCAGACACCTATGCAGTGCTGATGTAATCAATAAAGCTCAGCAAGCTTTCTCCAACTGCTGAGGCTTGGTGCTTCAATTTAATTAGCTCCAGAGATCCAGCAGCACCCCGTTGTATTTCTCGAGCTCCCAAAGGCATGGAGAGTGAAGGGTTTCTTTCAACACCCCAGAAAAAAACATGAAAAACAGTCTCCAAAACGTCTAGAGCCCACCCTGGCTTCCACCCATGGTTACTGCCTCTCAGTGTTTGCCAATGGTCTGCCAGGAACCTCCTGGAGGAAAGAAACCCCAGGGCTGCTGAGCAGGCTTTGCCTGAGTTTAGGATGGATGAATCATTCATCTCTTTGGCTTCTTCGGGGGCTGCAGGTTCAGAGATGAGCCTGGGTGCAGCGGTGGCAGCTGCCAGTCATATCATACCTTACCATAGCCCGCCCTGCTCTCCGAAAAGAGCATTAACCGTGAATTGCCTTGATGCTGATTAGTCTGCTTGTTATATGGGCTGTGTCATGGCAGTAGTGTTGAGTACGGGGAGGGCTGGGATAAGAGGAGGCTCAGGCTGCTCTGCAGCCCTGTGGTTTTTGCCTTGGGCTGCAGGGAGGTGCCTGAGCTTTGTCTCCTTCCCACTTTGGGGGCAAAGTGCCGCTTCACCGCTGTGTTGCTGTGGGTTCTACTTTTGCCCTGTTAATTTCTGGCAAAATAAAACCCAACCAACTCCAGAAAGAGCTAGATAGCAAGTGACAGCATGTGCTAGCCTTTCTTCTTTGCTGGTCCTGCCATCTGGAGCAGCATCTGCCTTTATCTCCCTGTCTCCTTCCACATCTCAACTGAAAGCATGCCTGTTCTTCTTTGCCCACAACTCTTAATTTCTTTCTGCTTCTGCTACTATTTATGACTTGACTCTGTTCCTGTAATAACTCTGGCATACCCAGATGCCCTGTTTCTACAGAAGTGGTGGCTAAAATGAAGCCAGGTTAGTATTCCCTCATTGAAATGTGCATGGAGAGTCTCTCCAACTCTGTGGCGACATTGCTAAGACTTTTATGTGCTTTCACTATTTTTAGTATGTTATTGGTTTGGAGATGTGTTGATGGAGTGAGTTGTGGAAGTGGTTCGTTGATTGTACACTAAGGCACAGAGAGCTGATGTGATGTCCTCCATCACCTCTTCTTCCACCCTTGTGGCAGTGGCACTGGAGATGCTAAGGGAGAGTTTCAGACCCACCAGCATCCTCCCCAGCCCCTTCCAGCATTGAATGCCTCCCAGGGATTTGCTCCCAATGGATTATATTCCAGCATTTTCCCTGATTTTAAAATGACAAAATACCCTAGATTCATTCAATCTCAGACACCCCAAATCTGAGGTTATTCAACCCATAGTTCCTCTATTACTGCTGTATCTAGCATCTCTCCTGAGCAAATAGTGAGTCAAAGTCAGTGCTGTCTTACATGGCTCTGTAAAGCACAGAAGTGACAACTACAAGAAGTGCTCATGTTGGTGGGAAGGACAATTTTCCATGCATAAAGGCTGTGCACTAAAGCCTGAACATTTTCCCCTCTCTCTGTTGGGAACACTTCATTCACAGTGGATGACTGATTTGTTTGTAGTCAAATTAAGGACCAAGCTGGTCCTTTGGCTTTGCCTGTCCATTCAGCAGTTTTGTCTGTCTGGCCAGAAAGTGACTCAGTCTAACCATGACCGAGGGGCATGAACATTTCTAAAGCAAGGCAGTGAGAGGAATTAATCCTTCAACAAATAGTTAGAAGCTGATATCTTGATTCAGTACCAAGCCTATGAAGTAGAGGAAACCACAGGCAGTGAGATTTGAATCAAGAGGCAATCCATGTGGAGAAAATGGTTAGAAAAGGACAGGCTGTGCTGATACAACACCCAGGATAAGGACTTGACTAGGGTCCAGTACTCCTTTGAGAGCTCTGTGAGCTACCAGACAGTTTTTCAGCTGGGTACGATCCAGATGGAGAAGCCAATGGGAGCCAAACTAGCGTGTGGGTTGCTGAGGATGTCTTTCCGTTCCTATGACCCCATCTTGAATCACAGTAATAGTTTTTGTATTGTAGTAAAACGCATTAATTCTTCACTTTCACAGTAGCACAGGTCTGGTGTTGAGTCATCTGGGGGATCTATAACAAACCTGAGGCAGCTTAGGGACTGAGTGGTAATGCACGATGTGGAAGCATCCCCAGCCAGGTGGCAATGGGGTATATTAAATTGGCCAGTGTGGGAGGGATGGATGCTGCACGTCTGCGTGGGAGAGCAGGCTCCCTGCTGCAAGCCTTTTTGAGTAAAAGAAGCAGGAAGATGGGGACAGCATCTGCGCTGAGCAGAGACTTCTGCAAGGTCCCCTGGAGGACCCCAGCACTGTGACTCAAAACTTAAAGGGCCTTGTAGGAAATCTGCTTTACTCAGCTGTCTGTAGCAACAGCTTCCAAGAACCCCCACCCTTTCTCCCACTCGTAATAGCTTGGGGTGCATAAAACGATTTCTCATTAACTATAAAACACCCAAACCTCAGCAGAATTACAAACAGATGGATAAACAAACCAAAATTTCAAACAACATGAGAAAAGCCCTTAAAAAGCAAAACTGAGGCAGAGTCCTGCCCAGTCCTCAGAGAGGCAGTCCCCGCTCCTCAGCCTTGGCATCCCTTTGTCAGAGCCCAGGTGGTGGAAAGTTTTGCGCACACACCTCAGTTGTCTTTGTATAAGGGCTAACTATGCCTCTAAGATGTTGGAAATGGTTTGTTACAGGATTAGGCTTGGTCTGAGCTGGCAATTCAAGTGCTGGGTGCAACGAGGTATCGATGATGATGCTGACCCAAAGAGAAGGCATAGTTTTATTCCTTTGCTCCAGGCATTAAGGTCTTGGGGCAAGCAGGGGGGAAACGTTGTCTTCTGTTTCTCCTCGGGGCTCGCCAAGTGGTTGGGATATGGCTGCTGAGAGCATACACGAGAGGGAGGAAGGCTGAGACCTGCTGCAGCTAAGCCCTAAATTTGGGCACTGCCAGGGCAGCAGTACTGGAGCTGCCACCGTCTGATGAATCCAGCCCTGAGCACTGGGGAGGGTGTAGGTAAGCCCTGGCAAGCAGACGCAGCGGGATGACGCAACACAAGGAGTATCGTGGAAATGGGCTGAAGTTGCTGATGATGCTATTGAGGTCGGTGATTGGACTTTGAATTAGGGGTTATTTTTTTTAAGATAAAGATTTTGGGGGTAATTTTTATGCAAAGCGATACTTGGTTTCGTTCAGATCAGTAGGGCAGACTCGGATTGTGCTTGCTTTGATGATCATACATTTGCAGAAATCTTTGTAAGAAATAGCAAAAGGTCTAAATTGTCACTTCACCTTTTTTGCCTCCAGCACACCCGAAAAAATACTAGAGAACAGTGAATAGGAAGCGCTGCATGTTCCCTACCTGTAGAGAAGCTGTATCCCTCTCCACTTTGCCGTTCCTGGGCAATATCATGGTCCCACCAACACCCCTATGTCTCTTCTCCAACTCCGTGACAATTTTTCTCTCTATTCTTCCCTGGCCCTTTAGATAAAGAGGGCCTCTGTTCCTTAGAAATGTGCATCATCATTTCCTACTGCTCTAGTGGATGGAGATTTTGCTATGAAAGGATGTGGGTTTTGTTCCCATCATCAGTGGGAATTTCTGAAAAATAGCATTAAAATTGGTGGCAGCTCCCTGTGAAGCACAGCAGGGTTCCTATTCTCAGGATCATTCAAGAAGTCTATAGCCCGCATCCGGCTGGGCCAGCATGTTACGATCACGGCTCCTTACTCGGAGCCATTGCGCATCCTGGCAAACCTTCTCCCTCAGCTTTCCTCGCTAATGCTGGGCAAATGCCTGCCAGGTGTGCGGCTGGCAGCAGGGACTAATTCCAATGCCCTCCCATTTTCTATCTGATGGGAAATAGCAGTGCCTGCCCATGTAACTTTGTGATCACCCCGGCTCTTTGCAGGATCAGGTGAGGGGACCACTGGTTCTTCGGGGGGGTCCCTGCCCCACAACCACAAGCCCCATCCTCTGTGTAGTTGCAGTTATCATCAATTATTTTCTGCCTGAGATAGTTCCTTTTTTTAGTTAGGCTTCTGCAATAGTGGATGGCAACTGCAGCCTTTTGTATAGGGTTGTTTTGTCTCGTTCAGCTTTTATTTCAGGGCAGCAGATAATTTCTTCCCGCTGTGCAGATCTGCCCATGGAGCCCCTACAGAAGTCAAACTGCTGGCTGGCTTGAAGGAATTTTCATGGGGTTGAAATCAGGGGCTGGAACGTGACCCATTGCTGTGAAAGTTGTTTGAGGTTCAGGAGCAGGTGGGGTGGGAAGAGCTTGCAGTGAACACAAGTGAGCTGAGCTTGTTGGTGCTGGTGGAGCCTTTGGCTTCTTGCTACAGTGGTGCATAAAGGACCGAACAGGAGAAAAAAACTGGGATCAGGGAGAGGAATAGAGACCAGAAGAGCTGGAGTCTAGTCTTGGCTCTGTGATGGACTCAGTGCGTTGCACTGGGCATGTCATTTAAGGTCACCTCCTTAAAAGAAACAGCTTCTAATTTGGGGAGTTAAGTCAGGCTCTAAAAGTGTGATTTTCAGAGGTGGTGAACACCCATTGCCTGGAGTTGTCTACTTGGAAACATTTTAAAGGGCAATCCCTCAAGCTGTGACTTCAGCTGCCCCAACACTCGAAGCTGCTTGTGCACAATTTTTGTATCGCGCCTTCAAGGTGAAAAATGTGGCTAATGATGGTTGCCTTCAAAGGATGGTGGAGAATGAACCCATATTCCTGATTGCTTGAAGTTCTCTACGGAGGTTGAACTCTTTGGAGCGTTACCAAGACTTGAGCTTGGCGGGAGGTAAACAGTAACTCACAACAGGGAGGAACAGCATCTCCCAGCAATCTCTTACCAAACACAGCTGGGATTTTCCATGGAGCTTGGGTTGTTTTATGCACTTAACTCCCACAGCAATTGATGAGCTTTTGGTACCTGCTCCTTTTCAGGTCTTCGGAAAACTGCTGCCAAAATCCAGCAGCCGAATTTTCTGTGGGTGAAATGCATATGCCACTTAAAAAGCAGCCAGCGTACCACGGTGATGAGCACGTTAAGAAAAACCCCGTGGATTGAACTGATCTCTTCGGTCAGTTCTGCACATGTTCATTTAATTGCAGAGAAAAATAAAAAGTTTCTCCGTTAGGCAGGGAGCAGCTCTTTGGCTGGAAGGCCCCATGGATGACTGGATTTGGACGCTGAACTCAGCCAAAGGCAGAAGCACGTTGGTGCTGCTGGGCTACATATGCCAAATCTCCAGGTGCCTCTCCAGGCTCGATGCAGGCAGATCTGGCTGGTGGGGCGTGCGGTCCATGTTGTTGCACCTGCCGTTGGGATAAACCCAGCCCCAGGCTCCTCCACTGCTCAGCTGGCTCTGTTCAACATGAAATAACGTGCTTGGAAACTTCTCCTGAGGGGCTTTTTACAACCACATAGCCTTCTCGGTTGTTTCCTTGTGAATGGGTTTCACCACCTCCTAGGACCTGTTTTGCACAGCACTGGCTGGGCTGCTCCGTGTCTTGGCCTCTGCAGAGTCTTTCTGGCCATTTGATCTCGGTATGATGGGTCACTTCTGGAGCATAGTCCGTGATGAGTATGTCAGCTCAAGGGAACCGTAAAGAAGGAACTAAGAGTTCAAGCTGACAAAACCTGGAAGCTTTGATAGAGTAAGGTCAGTGGAGACACCCTCTCCATGGCAGGACACTGTGTTTTTTGAGACTGGGCTGCTTTGCCTGGCTGGAGATCTCTGGCACATCACAGAGTTTGCAGTGGACTCCTTTGCTGAGCTGGGTGTTGAGTCTGTTCATGCTGCAGGAAGCAGCTTAGACTTTGGGTAAACCACGAAGAGGTATTTAGTGCAAACACAGTTGTTAACCAATGCGCAGTGCACGGGGAGCGCATCAGATGTCTTTTATCTTTCTAGACCAATGCTTCCTTCCTCTCTGCTGAGAATCCAGTCTGTGCAGGGTATGGGAGGATGGAGGGTTTCCTAGAGAAATGGGCCTAGTCTGCAAAACCAGGATCTCCATCTCGGGCAGAGAATTTGCTTTGATTCACTTGCTGTCCTTGGAGCAGCTGCCACACTTACTCCACAAATGGGGAGACTTCAGCTCTGTCCGAATCCTGACTTGTGTTGCATTGTCCCGGCTGATAGATGTATCTGGACCTTACGGTGCTCAGCATGGGATTTGTTTGCTTCTCTCATTGCTCAGTTTGGGACTGATTGTGGCAGAAACCTAGTGGAAACGACGTTTCCAAAACCCCTCTTCCCTTTCAGTGCACAGCAGGCCTGAGGCTTTACGGACCTGCTCCACCATTCCAGTGGCATTTCCCCATCTTGAGCAGGGCATCGCATGGCAGAGGCTCCTATCCAGAACAGCCTGGTTTACCAGGTCAAAATGGACTGTGAACCATTTATTGACCCATGAAGCGGGGCAAAGGGCCTTTCATCTCCTTCCTAAAACCCCGCGAGACCTGCCGTCACGCAACGCTACTGCGAGCAAACCCCTGCTGTTAACGTTTAGCATGTCCAAATATTATTTCATCCCTGTACTGCAGCCCAGCCGGCATGGGAGCCAACAGAAACGTGGCTACAGGACAGCCACAGCGGCGCGGGGAGGGCGGGGGGCTGCGGGATGGGGCAGACTTGCAGCTCCTGTCTTGCAAACGTCATGTTTGCAGCCCCCAAGGTCTGTGCTCCGTGTGTATGGCTTGGCCCCGCTTAGTCTCCCGCAAGCGCCGGCGTGTTGAATGGTCTCGGTGCACCACGTGCGAAGGGACAAACTGGAAACAAATGCTAATCTCTAAGACTTCACCCCCCGAATGCGCCAGCTCAAACAATCCAGGCCCTCCTGGGTCTCGTGGCCTTTTAATTTGTCTTCTTGCTCTCAAACCAAGTTGATTTCTGTCAGAGAAGATAAATGTTGTCTACAAAGCTCAGATAAGAATGATGAAATCTGTCCTTTTCCGAGGGCTTTGCAGAGGTTTTGAGGGATGCAGATGGAAAGTTGGGACTAGACTTGCCAAGAATACGGAGACTGATCAAGTACACATTAAAGGGGGTTGTATTGGTTGGGGAAAATGGATGTGAAACCCTTTATTTCTAGGTCATTTGCTTATTTGCATCCCAGTTTGTTTGTGGTTGAGCAGTGCTCAGTGTGTGATCGGTTAAACGCAGGCTGTGCTGATGTACTCTGGTGAGGCACGTCTTTGAAACGCAAGGGCAGATCCTGCAAAGGTCTTTCCCTGGTTAATGGGAAGCTGAGTGTGCTGGCTTCCATCCAGTTCGGGCAGGGCTAGCGTCCATCTCAGGAAACCCCACCAAAACCATCAGCTCTCACACACACCCTCGCCGAAAGCCTCAGCAATGAGGCCAAGGTGTGTCTGAGTGATGGAGCCTGACCCAAGCACTTACCAGGAGTGGGGTTGTCCCCAGAAACAGGATTTAGGGGAGGGATGGACAGATGGACACATGCAGAGTCAACACTGGATTTTACTCCAGGTAGGGGAACATGTCTTGCTTTCACCAGGGCTGTATCTTCTCTGAAGACATGGACCTTTGATCTCCTGACCTGTTAGGATACAGGAGCAGAAGCACCATGCTGCCCTGCGGGGCTGTTGCTCCCCTCTTAGCTGTCGGGAACATGCTCAGTGTCGAGTGGAGGCTGCGGCAGCTCTGCACCCCAATCTAGCCTGGCTGTACCCTGTTCACCAGCAGTACATTTGTTTAAAACTCCTAGGGAGCCCTGCTTAGTGAGTGTAGGTGGTGCAAAACATGAAATTGCCCAAAAAAAGCTGCAAAATGCTGTGTGGCAGCCCCAGTTCCCCTGGTTTCTTTAAAAGCACAGCTCCTTGTTTATCTGCTGGAAAGCTTCTGAAAGATGCTGTTTGAAGTCTCTCCCTTTTTATGTATTATGCAGGAATTTGGCTACAGGAAGTCTTAGTTCTTTCACGTATTTTGTATCAAAATCCCTTTGTAGACCAAATAATTACTTTTCCGTGGTAGAGAGACCGTGACCCATACACAGCGAGACAGATTGCTCCAACCTGTTCATGCTACTGAAAGGAACTGAAAAGATGAGTCTGTAGCTTTTCTGCTAAATTCTCAGGCTTCTACTGTTTTTCAGGGACATTTTTCAGAGGAGAGGAGACAGCTCCTAGCACGCTGGCTTTGTCCATCCCAGAGCATCACCGAGGTGTTCAGCGGTCAGAGCATTGAGTCGATGGCCCTGTAGTCACTTTCATTGGCACTTAAGGAAAAGGCTTGCAAAAAATTCCTGTGGTTTCTGAGCTCTTGGGCTCTCAGGGAATTTTCCACCTGCAGCAAGTCTATTTACTCCATGCTTAAAAGCAGACCTCGCATCAGCAGTGGTTAAATCCACAGCAGCTGCTGCTGTTCCTGTCCTGCCCGAGACAGGCTGATAACCAGCTCGGTGAGTGTGTTATCATCACACCCACCGACACTGAAGGGATGGCAATGAATGCTCAGGCTGCTGGAAGGAGCGAGTGGAAGGGGTGAGAGCCTCTTGTCGTCTGCCTGCTACACACGGGCTCGATTAGGGATGTGCTCGTTGGGGTGTTGCAGCCTGGGGAACATGATGTGCCCCGTGCGGACAACCGCAACCTGCAGACGCTGCCCTCCCTGCAGCTACCAAGGTGCCAAAAGGAGCGAGGGCAAAGGTAATTAGTTGCAGGCAGACGGGATGACAAGGGGATGGAAGATAATGATACAGTTTTAATTTCAACATCACATTAAATGGAAGGAGAAGTGTTCCCATCCCAGCAGCTTGTTCGCAGTTCCGCGTCGTGCCGTTGCCGTCAGGTTCTGCAGAGGCCAGCAGGGACCCAGATGTCTCCGAGAGTGAAATCCCAGAGCAGCTCTGTCTCTGACGGATTGCAAATCCCAGCTGGCTTTGTCTCCTGGGCCTGCATGGTCATTTACAGTGGGTGGAAAGGGTGAAAAGTGACAGTGTGGCTTTGCAAGGCTGGAAAGTCGGGAGTAGGCAAGTTCCTGACTGCCTGTTACAGGGACAGCTTGGCTCTTTCAACGTCTGACTTCGGGAGGCTGTGAGTGTGCTGGCCCACGGGCTCTGGTGTGCAAGTGGGAAGTTGCTGTTTCAAAGGGAGTAAACAGAAATAAAACACGCTGTGATGACGTTTAGTTAAGTGGCAAGGAATGCACCACAGACATCTGTCTGCATCAGCGTTGCTCTGGGTTTCCCATGGGATCTCCTTGCCTGTGTCCCTCGGGAGACACACAGCTTGTGGGGTGGGGGAACAGTATTTCCAGATTGCCAGGCTGGAGCGAGCTGGTCGTCCCTGGATCTTGTAGCCTCTGCCCAGCCACAGTCACTGCAGGGCTTTGCAAGTGAAAGCGTTACGTCCATTTAATCCTTTGCCCATTTCCACGGGGGCACCTGCCCAATAGTGTGGTTAAGCGTGTAACCTCAGATGCTGAAGAGGAAAATCCCTCTAAGGCTAGCCTTCGGTGTGCCAGGTCTGGTTTGCAGAATTAAGCATCTGTCTCTTCTGCTGCAGACAGCTTGCAGCTTTTCAAATCAGAGCCCTGCCTACGAGGATTTTGAACATGCACCTGGAAAAACTGCAGAAGCATTATCCCATACCGAAAGAAGTCATTGCGACTCTGAATCTGGCAATTACTTTTTCCACCCTTCAAATCTGTCATGCTTGATAGCTGATTGCGAGCAATCAAGGTGCTACAGGCTAACAAGTTACTGCCTGTCAGCTGGGTTGCAGACCGCTTGTACGTTGCCGCACGGTGCTTCTTTCCGCTTACAGTGGCTCAGGAGGATGCGTCCAGCCCGTTACTGCAGCTCAGCTGATGGATGAGAACTGAAGAAATCATAGTCCCAGGACACTGGTAATCCGTGCATCTCCTGAGACAGATTTCAGAAACTGCTGGACAGACTTGCCACCCTGTTTGCATTACAGACGAAAGGCTTTAGACTCCATAAGGGCTCAATTTTTTATTTTGCAAACAGTACAAGATTTATTCTCTTGACCAATGTTTGTAATTACCGAGGCCTGATGCAGGGAGCCAGGTTCAGTTTTGCTTGAACTGTCAGTGCTCTTGGAAAGCCAGGACTTTCAGTGTGCGCCTCTATCTGCTGACCTTCATCATGCGCTAACATGTGCTGAGCAGATCCGTAGCCTCACCCGCACAAAGTGCATCGTGACCTCAGTTAAGAAAACACTTGCTGTAATCGCCTCCAGATCTGCCGCTGTCTTTGATCAGTTTAAATATCGGTTTATCTTATGATATAAATATGTAAAACATCCATTTGTTTTCGTGCAGGATGCAAATAAATCATTCTGTGAGTTTATACATGAGCTAGGAAGTGTGGGGGGGGTGCAGCGATGGGTTCATAACTCATAAGTCTCCACCTCTTTGAAGGTCATTACTTCACAAACACGCCGTTTCTCTTTTCAGCAAGCCCCTATTTTGCATTATTGAAATGGTCCTTGTCATCCACGGCCGGCTCTGCGGTGCCGTGCCGGAGGAGTTCCCAGCGGAGCGGTGATGCCCGCGTGTGCACGGTGCCAGTGCCCTCTCGGTGGGTACGGTGCCCATCCGCCCGCCCCGCTCCCAGCCGGCTCTCCCCAGCGCTTCAGAAAAAAAAGCTTCAAACTTCTCCTGAGACCACGTGTAGAGACTTGGCAGATCTGGTGGTCACCTCCCAGCCCTGCCACAGGCCCGCCGGCTCACCCGTGGCCACGTTCAGCTCATTCCTGCCCCTTTGCTTATGTCCACATGTGTGCACCAGGAATAATTAATTGGACTGCAGCCTCAGCACTGCAAAGGATTTTTATTATTCTCTTGATCCTATGGCTGTTTTCCAGTGTTTCCCTGCAGCATGTGCCCATTCTGGACCCTAATCTCCATCTCTCGAGTGCCGTGGTCCTGGTGGGGTGTAGTCCTCCGTCAGCACTGCTCCGCTGTAACTCGCAGCCGCTGCTCACGGGCTTCGCACGGAGGTGATCCCGCAGTATGGATCCCCTTCCCCAGGGACGGCCACATGCGATGTTGCTCTTCAGCTGGAGGATACAGTTAAGCTTCTCCGAAAGCAACAATGCCCACATGTCGCAAGATCGGCTTTCTGGCGGGGAAGTTGTTTAAAGCATTGTTAGCAGGATGGTGTTACAGAGATGAAGCCGAGTCCAGGGCTCAGCGTCTCCTCCTTCATTTCAGGCTTTGTCTAACACTAAGCTGGTGCTGCTGGATCAAGCCCTGCTGCTGATGGTCATTTGATGGGAAATAGGAATTTGGGCTTTCTTCTTCTGAGACTCCTAAAAATCGGCTTTATCTGCTTGTTCCCAACCCAGGCGTAAACGCAGCCCACATTTAACATGCTGGAGAACAGGCTCTGGTGCCAAGAGATTCAGTAAAAACTCCTAAGAGCACACAATAGTTGATGATTGGGGAATCTGGTCTGCTGAGCCATAAAATATGCAAATGAACGTTCACATTTCTTCTGTATCTAATGAAGAATCAGGGTCTCACACCAGTCGTGTTCTCCAAAGGTCTGTTAGCACTTTCCCAAGAGAGAATGGATTTTGTGTAGTTCTTCTATCTTAATTCCTACTTGTGCCCTTATATTCCACATTCCTTAAGGCCTTACGCTTTTCCTCCTTGTTAGAGGATTTTCCATTTCTTTTCCTAAACACTCTGCTGGTGGGCAGATTCCACCCACGAAGTGGCTGCATTTTGGGACGAAGTAATGCCTGCATTCACATCTTCCTAAGTAATAAAGCAATTTCATTGAAGAACATCAGTATGTAATAATATTAATCAATATTTTACTGCTGTCACTTCTGCTCACAGATGTTCCGTAAAAGAGAGTATAGGGAGCAATCCAAAGATAAGATATGGTGCATAAAATAGTGCAACATGATTAATGAACCTTTTGTCCTGGTGAGCGAGATAAAATATCTAGTGCTACTGCCCCATGCTAACAGCATTTATATCACATTTTAAGTATTTTTTCTTATTTCAGAAGTATTTCACTATCTGTCTTTGTTCAAGGGCAGATGAGAAAGGGATGATGCAAACACTGAAATGTGAAATCTTCCCCAGCTTAATTTTATTCTTAGATCACAGAGATCCTTTCTTTGCTGCTTGTTTGTTTGTTCCGTTTTCTCACCTTTGCAGACTCCAGAGCTGGAAGAAATCCACATCAATTATTGACGCCCCCCTCCCCCTTCTCCACCTCACCAAACCTCCCGCATCTCAAGCAATGCAGCTTATCTGCTGGCTGCCACTGCTGACAGGTCTGGAGGCTGTCCCTGAGGCCACAGGCAGCACTGGGAGGGGGAGATGGACCCGTGCCAGAGTTTTCTAATGCCACAAAGCAAATTTCAGCTGCAAAGCAGAGGGGAATGAGGCAGAGCACTTCGGGCGTTTCCTGGGTCATTTAAACAGGCGATGGGGTGGGTGAGTGGGAGAAGATGCTGGGCTGTAGATGGGCAGAGTTTTGGCACAAGCACAGACGTGAGCTTGTGAAACTCCCCTGGGCTGGTGACTGAAAAAGGCTTTTCTCCTCCTCCTCGAGTTCAACTTTCTCTTCTCGTTCATTCCTTTCAATTTTACCGCAGCTCATCCAAGGGAAATCCTTGCAAGTATGTGAGACCAGACCGATGCTGGGATTGCTTCTTCTGGGACAAGAAATCCCCAGGGGAGACAGCAGATACAGGGCTGGGAGGCTTAGGGCACTGCTTAAAAGTTAGGAGAGCCCCAAAGTCACTGCCCGTGGGGGTGGAGAACTGCCTGGGCTTCGGTGGGGGATCCCTGCAGCTGCGGGTCCCCTGAAGTGAGCGTGGTGATGAGGACGGATAGGACAGAGGTGTGTGATGGTTAGTGGGCAGCATCGTCTCCTGGGAGTAGCATCTCCACCTCCCGTGGCCATATGACAGATGAAGCTTTCTGGGAGACACTTTCCCATCTTTTAAAGTATAAAGGCTTGTATTTTTGTAGAAATTTGGGTTACCCCGATGCCGCCTGGAAAGCCTGCCTGTGTTGCGTGAGCCATGCCGAGCAGCCTCACCATGCAGCAGGGGCTTGGACCGACCTGATTTCCACTGCCGCTTGCAAAACTGTGGTGTAAGAAAAATCTGATGACACCAGCATTATGTTCCTCCCATAAAGACTGGCTTGCACCATGTCCAAAATGAAATGAAATACAGTGCTGCAGTGGCACTGTTTGACCTTTCCCATTTTCTGGGTATTGAGTTTTATTTGAATTTCAACCTTTCCCCCGCCGTTCCTTGGCTCTCTCCTCAGCAAGCTGACAGATATTTGCTCTGCATGGAAATCCACCCCGCGTCAGGTGCCGTTGAAGAGAACAGGAGGTGCTGCCTTCGCTTTGCATCTGTTCCTGATACCACCCAGCAGGTGAGGGTCTTGCGGAGGGCGGCATCCCGCCTGTTCGGAGGAGTTTTGGATGCTGCAAACCTCCCTACCTAGTGACTTTTTCACATGGAATTCACATTGAATTCTTGTCACGCGATTAGCGCAAATCTATGGCACTCTCCCTGCAAGATGAAGCTGTTCGACTATCAGAGACAAAAATGTTATATTTCCTGTGTCTGAAGCATTTTTTCCAGACTGTACTGTTGTAGAGCAAGTCATATTTTTTAACTATGCCAACCAATTTTCCTAATAGACGATCAGACCTAGCTGGTTGACTGCAAATGCCGTTTCCTTCAGTTTTGGCAGGTTTTGCAAAGTCAAGTCAGCCTCCAAGCGCATAAGCGATGAGCTTAGCTTGTCTGTAAGGTTAAGACTGAAACTGGGACACTTTATAGCAACGTTTCTTGCTGGGGAGGGTGGCGCTACTTTTACACCTATTCAATACTTCTTCGACTTCAGGGAGTTTACTCCCAATTCATTCCATGCTATGCGAGGTCAGAGTCAGGCCGCTAAAAGAAGATAAATATCTTTAAAAATGTTTGCCGCCTGCTTTGATGAAAGGAATGTAATGCCTAAAAATAAATCTAAAGTGGAAAGAATAAGACTATTTTTGGAGAGGTGGGAATGACACAACAAAGCCAAGGACAAAGTCATCGTCTGCCAGCAAAGGAAAGCAAGGTGCAGAGATAGTGATGTCTGTGGTAAAAAAAACGGTGATCTGACAGATGAAAACCAGGAATTTGCGGTTGCCCATAGTTTGTGGAGTAGGTACATTCGCAGATTCCCAGGGTTTCTGGCTGAAAGTTGCCCATTGCTGATCTTTGCCAGGGGCTGACTTCTCCTAATAATCTCTAATGTGCTGTGCCTGGCGATTTGCCTGGCGTGTGCGTAGCTGATTTTGGAATCCATCCATTCATCCATCCATCCATCATCTCACTTTAGGGTAACTACGATCAGCATCCTGCAGCCTTCTGGCCCCAGCCTCTCTCCTGTTACCACTTCCCATCAAGTGGATGGCAAATCCTTATTTTAGGTGGTTAATTAAAACGCATTGATTTATAGCTGATGCTGCTGGCGTGCAAACCTAGACAGGGAAAATATTCTTGGCCAGTGCTTGCCAGGCTGGCTGGGATCTCCAGCTCGTGGGTGACCTGATGTTCAGCTTGGGGACATGCAGCAACCCCACATTCTCAACAGGGTTCCTACAATTGTAGCTCGGCCGCATTGCTGCCGTAGTAGTCTGGGACACTATAGCTGCCCCTGCTTGGTGTCCACTCTCCCATGAAATGTGTATTTGTATTTAGTGATGGTTTTAGCACTCGCCAAGTGGTGGTCTGCTTCTCCTGAGTCGGGAGCGTTTTGGGATAGCTGGGATCATCTTGCCAGTGCTGCTTTTATCACCTCAGGGGAGTCCACAGCCTGCCTCTGCCTCCTTCTCCCCAGACTATGTGGCTATTGACAGTGCAAAAATACTGCCTACGTGGGCAAAAGTAGAATGAAGAAGGAAATCCTCTCCAACAGTTAAAATGTTGGGTTGGATGCTAGCAGTGAAGTTGATGGTCATAAAAGGCCCAGTTTTCAAAAACACCCGGAAAAGAAGTGCAACATGAAAGATCCCCCTGTGCACGGTAGAGGCATAACGGCTTCCATAGGCTGGGATAGCATAAAGTGCAACCCAGTAATTCATGTCATAGTAGGTAGAAAAGATCACTGCATTACCAGCTTTCCTGTATGAATGCAAAAGCATCATCTTTTTCACAAGAAAAATGGCTGGGGACCCTGTTTGCTATCTCTGAGCGGAGAAAAGGAAGACAAAATGCCATACTGATTCCCCAAACCGTCATTTGGAAGTGTCTGAAGGGTGAGGAACGTGGATTCTACCAACCTGCAGGAATTGGTGCTCTCAGATCCCCTGACGGGGGTTGAAAATCTGCTCTCCACAACGACTGGGCCTCAAATGGTTAGGAAATTCAATTAACACTTGCACAGATAGCTGTTCCGAAGTATTTACACAGTACACCTAGCTCGGTGGTATGTAAACACTCTGCAGGGTTTAGCAGCGTGATTACAGTTGACCTGCCAAGGGCAGTTGCTCCCTTTACTATTTTCCTATAGGTTGAGTCCAGGCTATTGAATCCGAGCCCATTTTCTGCGAGATTTCATTTGAAATTCAGAGTACCGTCCTGCTCGGCATGACCAGATAGGTGTAGGACAAAATTTCAGGAGTAGAACCTCTGGAAATGTGACCCAAAAATATTTTTTTTTTTTTGTTTTCAAATATATATTTTTAAATTTACTATTGGGCAGTGTTTTGTGCTGAGAATTAATTTTTATTATAGCTGATTTATAACCCCATGAAAATGGGCTTTAGTCTTGGAAAAAAATGCATACACTGCAAATACCAGAGGTGTGCTATCCAGTTTCCATATAGCCCTCCAGCATTCATATACAGCATATTTGTAGGGGAGTCACAGCTGGCTTTCTCTTGGCCATATTTTGCTGGGGAACTAGGAATCTTGGCAATTCTGAATTTTGTGGCTCTTCCAAAAGCAGAGTCGACACCATTACTGTGTGGTGAAAGGTTTCTCCATAGGAACTACATTTCATAAGTTAGTCTGCAAATGCGAGGCTGGAGAAGAGCTGTCGTCCTCCGCCGTCCAGAAATAGCATTTCCCTGGGTGACAGCTCAGGGTCCTGCTTTTCTGCCTTTTCCGCGTGTCCACAAAATCGTTGAGGTGAGCACAGCATGTGAGGTTCAGGAAGAGCATGGTCTAATGGAGGTGGTCAGGAGAGCAGGCTGGTTGTGTGGGTGCAGTGAAGCTTTGCAAGGAGACTTCTTGCAAGGGAATTAAGTGTTAAAGCCAAACTGAGCCATCTCTCAGAGTCCTGTAGATGTATAAAACCTCCTCAAATACAAATATAGGGATCGGCTTACCTCTGGGTCAAAGGAAAGTTCGTTTCAAAAGTAATAGTCCCAGCTACAGCGGCCGTGTGTCTTTTAAGCACGACTGCGATTCCTGTCAGGCCTCCTGGCACTGATGCGATTCAGTGACTTGATGAGTAATTGTAGTGACTTGGGGGCAGCAAAGCAGGAGCAGGGGGTACCCCAAACTCCATAGCTGCCCCCACCCTGCAGATTTTCCATAAGGTCGCAGGAGATGGTTGTCCAGGCACCTTTTGGATTTCAGTTTGCTGGGGAGTAGAGGCTTTGAGAAGCAACCCCAGCTCAAAGGCTGTGTTTGGGACAAGATGAAGGCAGCTGCGTTCGATAACTTCCATCCTCTGCTGTCAGGGCCTGAGCTTCAGCGCTGCGACGTGCTCACTTGGCAGTGCTCACCCGTTTGCACAGGCAATGCTTACCTCTCCGGGACACGGAGTACAGGCAGCTGTTTTTACACTTATCCTTAGAGAAGGTGAAGAAGCCTACGTGGAGGAAGGTAGAGAAGAAATTTGCCTGTTCCCTGTGCAGTAGTTTGGCAGAGAGAGGACATGCTTCGGCTGCGGAGGCAGTGCACTCACAGCTGCTGATCGTAAAGGATTTTACAACTGATAAGCAGTGAAATTGCTCGTTGCCCGTGGAGTGGAGCGTGTTTGCTCTGAGGCATGGGGTAGATCTGCATGGTAACAGCTGCAGAAGGCGGCTTTATAGCGTGAGGCTGTGCTCCATCTGTGGGATAAACCCAGGCAATTTCACAAGTTACCAGTTCGGGAGGTGGGTAACAGGGCTTGTCCTTTCACTGCAGAAGAGCAGTGGCTGAGCTCCTCCAGCACCAATCCGTTGCTGATGGGAAATGCTTCAGATACAACTCTCTTGTCTCTCACAACTATCAGTCCTGCTTTTTTCCCCCCTTTTGGAGATTAAAAAACCCAAACCAAAACCAGAAAACTGGAAAACTTCAGTTTGCAGAGGCCACAGCCTGGCTCTGTGGGAGATGTTGTTTGTAAGCCTGATCTCCTGGGCAGACTGGGCTCAGTGCTGAGGCAGGACCAGCATGTCCCTTGAGCAAGGCTTTAACCAGCATCCCTTGTTCAGTTAGGGGGAAAAAAGAAAAAAAAAAAAAGTGGCTTATTTAGGCTGCAGGCAGATGGAGCTTTTGATCATTGGAAATCATTTAGACTCACCTCCGTGGTCTCTGCGTGCAGATAGGGGTATGCATCTGGCCTCACCTTTAGCAGAAAAACTAAAGTGAAGGATTTAACACAACCACATCCAGTAGCTCAGTACACTTCACATTCTGGGCCGTGTATTGCTTGCTCACACTCACGGTATTGCTGGCCCTTGCTTTTAGTAAGTTGTGACCTGGCTTCCAACCTTACAGGCTGGTTTCAAAATTATGAGGTCTCATATGTCTAATAAATTTGGGGTTCTTTTCCTCTACCTCCTCCTGTTTTTTGGGTTTTTTTTTTTTTTTTCATTTAAGAAACACTTTGCTGTCATTTTGAAGTTCTCTCTGCAACCCTATACATTAAAAACTTAAGTCCTGGATTTTAAGCAGTAATCACTAGAAGTTAATTATTGTGTATTCCCATGATTCAAAGCCCTTGAACTTAGGGAGAAGCGCTGATAGCATGGGATATGCAGTAATGCAGCGAGAGCTGCCAGCGCTGCCTTTCTATACATTCCGGTGTCTGAGCTTTCCTCTCCCTTTTTCCAGTGGAAACAACCTTCAGCTTCTCAACTCTGCAGACTCTTTTGTTGTTGAGACACTGCCACATTCTTGAAAGTCTGTGCTCTCCTTCCCCCCTCCATCCCCCGAATCAGCCTGGGTTTGATGGCAGATTAACACAGGTGATGGTGGTAAAGGTGGGATTAGGATCAGATTTTTCTTTCTGTGTTGGGAAACTTCTTGCACTGTCCCGAGGCACTGATGCTTGCTGTAATTCTGGCTGGAGTCAAAGGTGCTGGCTCTGACTTGCTTTCCTTTAGCCCACGACTGAAAAGCCAAGCATAGCTCTGTGCTTCTTGCATCCTGGTCTGTTGTTGGGGTCAGTCTATGAATGCACGCGCTCTAGGAGGACTGTTGTAGCTTTATAGCAGCACGTGCGATGAAGACACACACCCCTGTTAGCCCGGGTTTGCAGGAGTGTTTGTAAGAGCCCCTTGCACCTTGCTTGCGTGGTGCCTGAGGGACTCTGGGAGCTGCTCTGACATTGCTTAGGCTGCCAGAGCGAAGCAGATATGACGGGGGAGGAAATAATCCATATAAAGAATAGACAAGGAGTGCTGCTGAAAAACAAGTCCTGAAATGACTCTTAGGAGTAGATGCCCACAGGCGTGAGAGCGGCCAGGCTCAGTGGTGCTCTGCAGGAGGTACCAACCCTTGCTTGGGTGCTGACCACTGAGAGCAAAGCTGCCCCCCTGGCTGCAGGGTGGCCTGGAGCTCCCCACGTGGGGCAGCTGAAAGAGATTAATGGGGTGGGAGAGCACAGCCCAGCCTGGCTTCCCCACCTGGCAACAGGCTTGAAACTACCCAGAAGTGGTAGTTCTTCTCTCTGAGGCTGGGGTGATGAGCTGGGGAAGGAATGGGGGTTTTCTTTCTCATTTAATAGCTTGCTAGGGATGGCGAGGGGGTTTGAGGATGGGTGGTGAACCTCCCCTGCCTGGGGGGCTGCACAGGTCTTCCTGATTGCCTGGATTTTGGTTTGCAAGGTGCTCTGCTTGGGCTGATGCTGACCTTGGAAATTTTGCTGTCTCTTCTGGGACCTGGCTGGAGCCCTGGGTATCCTCCAGTGTTGTCCTTTCCTTCCTGAGCAGCAGCTGCCTCTGAGCTGAGCAGGTTAGTGAGGTGCCTCTCTCCTCTGTGTCCCTGAATTGCCTTTATTTGATTTTAATGGTTTGTGATTTACTGGTGTGTGTGTGTGTGGGTGGGAGGCTGAGCTGTGGTTTGGTTTAGCTCCCTCTTGGTTCAGTTAAGCTACTGTGCTGCCTGCTCTGAGTTAGGAGAGATTATAGCTGTCTTGGATGCAAAGCTCATCTTGTTCCTTCCCCATCTTGTTTGGAGCAATATTTGGTGCCAGTCTTTCAGCCCTGGGGCTTTGAAGTCTCAGAATATAGAAACCGTTCTGGTTTCAGAGGGATATTCCCTAGTAGCAAAGTGGCTCTCAGTTTTCATCTCCATTTTTCCCAAAGCCCCATCCCTCTTGGTTCTGTGCTCTTCAGTGTCATCAAAAGGTATGTCTGTACGTTATTTCTTACAAGCCCCTTTTTTATAGCTTTCAAATGTTGGTAGATGGATGTACCAAGTGTCTTGCTTTTATTGTGCTAGGTGTTGCTGTTACCCTCGTCTGTTCTGCTCCTTGTGAACCTGTAAGCTTGACTGAGGGCAATGCCCCCCTGTAATCGCTAAATAATTACGTGATGTCTCTGGTGTGCACCATGTTACCTTCTGCTTCTCCGCTCTCCCTCAGTGCCAACTTTCTTCCACTAAAAATTGTCTTTTGTGTGTTACAGTAAGAAAACAAGTGCAAACCCTTACTGCTCTTTGTGAAAAGGATGAGTTTTGTTTGATGTCTCCCCTCCACACTGCTGTGTCTTTTGTGGAGAGCTGGAGTGACCCGGTCCTAGGCTCTGCCACTGACCTGCTCTGCATCAGCTTTCTCTGTTCCTTGGTCTCCACATCTGGAAAATGGGAACAGAAAGGCTTTTTGTTCTCTGTCTAGTAAAGTCATTGTGAACTGTGGATGAAAAGCAGATTCTGGGTCCAATCCAACATCTTTGGAAGCTGTCTGAAAGGCTTCTATGGATTTAATGGTCTTTGGAGTAGATGCTGTGATGTTTGCCTCGCTTTTGTTTAAAAGTCTCTCTTGCCTTCCCTACCCAGCTGAGCGTCTTCTCATTGCAGCTGCAATCACTTGAGAACATCACCACCAAACACCTCAAAGACAGTTGAGTAATGAACTCCCTCAGGGTGTGTGCTAAACAGATGCCTTCACCTTTTTGGTCTAATGAAAGAAAAAATTGCCATATGCCTTTTCAGAAGGGATTGTTATCAGAATGTCCTGCATATTGACTTTCTGTTCCACAGTGAATCTTTCCAGCACTTTGTAAAAAGAAAAGAGAAAGGAAGGTGGGGGGGCGGACATGGACGGACACCAAACCCCAAACCCATGCTTGTCTATGCGTTTATATATGTCTATGTTTAATCCTTGACAAGAGGGTGTGGGGCTCTGCAGCTGTGCAAAACCCAGGTCCTGATTCACTGGGTATCTCCTATAAATTATTGATCATTATGACTTGATTAAGTCTGGAAATAGGTGTTGACTTGCAGAGTTCTCCCAGGTAAAATTCATCCTGTCTGACTGGAAGCAGAGTACTCGATACCTGGAAATCTTTAAGTTGCTTTAAGTGTCCGTAGGGCCTAAATGTTTCTAGGATTAGACAGCAGCTGAGCCGTGATTTTTGAGAGCCTCTCTGGAGATTTAGTTGCAGGGCTTGCCTTCACCTGTTAGGTATTTGAAGAGCTTTGAAAGCATGATTTAGGGTTCCTGGCATTTATGGTTGCACTCTTGAACCTCTGCAGCAAGTGCTTACATCCGTACGTGGGTATATTTGTCTAGAAAAAAGGTATTTCCTCAGGAGTTACTTTCCATTAAGCACCAAGCACCTGCAGAAGTTGTTTCCTGTCCCTTCAGGGGTTGCTTCTGGGAGTAGGAGGCAGGCAGGCACTCGCTTTGGGGGTTAGCAGTTGGACAGCACTAAAACTGCAGAAATCTGTAATCGGGAGTTGCTGGTTGTCATGGGAGCCATGGAAAGGGGAAGCACGAACTCTGCTGCAACCCATGTGTGCTTTTGAGCTCCCTCTGGTATGGTTGTTGTCTGAAAGTGCTTTCTGAAGACAGGAATGACTGGTTTGGTTTTGGTTGGTTGGTCTTAACTGGAAAATTTTGCTGAACCTATCCTACTTTATCTACAGGGTACGTGTTTCCTTCACAACGGTACTGGCTAAAAATAAAACAATCTTTCAGGAAAAAAATAAATCCTGTCTTTGATCGAGGACATTGCTGCTGGCGCTGGAGAGTGGATCAGCTTGGCTAGTGAGTGTGGCTGGATGCAGGAACATCTCGGTAGCCATCCTGCCTCTGAGGGAATGGTAGGAATCATAGTAATGTCACTAGTGCCGATCTCATCCCTTGATTCAGTGTTATGGAGTGAAACATTGCTGTAGTCCAGGCTTTAATATTATCCTTGTCTGTGAAGCG
Source organism: Pandion haliaetus (assembly GCA_013401275.1). NCBI lineage: Eukaryota > Metazoa > Chordata > Aves > Accipitriformes > Pandionidae > Pandion > Pandion haliaetus. The sequence goes on along the minus strand of VYZV01042806.1, from coordinate 220,048 downwards.
GGTGTGATGGTACATACATCATGCATTGACACCTGAGAACTTAATTTATTAACAGTTGAAGTGCTTACAGATCTTTGAGTGAAAAATAGAAGTCACTTCAACAGCTGCGAAAGAAAATAGGACGAATCAGGGGACCAGGCTGTAGCAGTGTGTCCCATCCTGCGTGGTGCAAAGTCCTTGCAGCCTCTAAAAATGGATGCTGAGATCCATTTCTCTATGCTGAAATCAAATTGCCCGTAGGATGTGCAGGAGCATTCACCAAGAAGTCTGGGCTGTTCCTCTGGCGTGGATGGGAGAGCGTGAGCACCTTCCAGGCTTCCCACCGAAGGGATGCGGGAGCAGCGTGCATCTGCCGCCCATCTGCCGTCTCAGCATCCTGCCCTCGTGGGGGGGACTTGGTGTAAGCCGTTGGGGTGGAGGGAAATGTGCGGTCTACTTCTGAATTGGATCGCAGCACAGTCCTAGTAAATTAGCGTCCCATTTTACATAGAGGAACACAATCTCGACGGCAGATGGAGGTATCAGTATATCTCTTTAATGGACTTGTACTGAGAAATACTATGATTCTGTTGAAATGAGATTTTAATAGTTTCTCCGTTTTCCCTGATTCTCCCTGCAAAGCCTTTTCAGCTGTGAAGGATGCAGAGGATAGCTTGAATACTGATTCTTTGTGGGCAGCCTAGTTAAAATATAATTATACAGTTTATCATTCAGTAAAAGCCTGTCTCTGAGAGGAGTCCTTTTAGGAAGGGAGAGGGTTTTTTCTTCTATTTGTTAGAGAGTAAAATGAAATGGAACATTTGATACCGTAAGTGGCGCTCTCTTCACCCGTCTTCTGCCATGCTAACAAAAAAAAAAGAAAAGAAAGAGGGAAGACTTGGTGTTTCCTCTAATGCCAAGAGCTACGAAGAAGGTCATTTTAAGTTTTACTGGCTTGTTAATGCAAGCTCTTAACTTAAAGTGCATCTTTCCCATGCAGTGGCACAGCCTAAAAATGTTCTTTATTTGGGTTTGGAGATAAACAGCTCATACAGTGAGATTGCAGACTCTGGAGAAGATAGTGGGTCAGAAGAATGAAGGAGGTATATGTAATAAAACCAGCAACATGACATAAAACTGATGCAAATGGAAAAACTCAACCCCTTTGCTAAACACAGGATGGGAAGTCAGATGCAACCACTTCATCATTGCTTTTGCTGGGGAGAGAGTGGCTGGTTGGGGGGATGTTATCCCTTCAGGACTTTTTTTCTGGTTCATATATAAGGTAGCGGATCATAAGTGGTTGTGACTCTCTACCTCCGGGTCTCCTGAGGCTGACAGCGCCTGAATAGCACCTGTATCCTTCAGTAGGAACTCGAGGAATCTCAGGCATCTGTGGAGACAGTGCGACCAATTTTATTATAAAATTTTGTTATTTTATTTTCTTAAGCGGCTGTAATCAGAAGTGCATAATTGAGGTGATGCTATTTGCAATTCTTTCCTTGGTTCTCCCTGGTGAGCGCTCCCACCTCGGTGCTGTGCAGTTGAACAACACGCTGAGAGTTTTTCTTTTGGGAGTGAGAGTTGGGTTTAACAGAGCCCCAGTGGCTCCTGTCTGTTTGGTCTGGGCAATGGTGTGCATTGGAAACGTATTTTAGCTGCTGCTTGGCATGTGAAAAAGCAAATGTTGACCAAGGAAACCCCTGGAAGTTGTCGGCATTGCCTAAGCAGAATCAAAATGCAGATGTGAAGGGCACGTGTCACTGGGCAGCATGGGAGCATGGCCCTGTCCAGGCTTGGGAAGACAGAATTGGCACCCAAATAGCACACCCAGCTGCTGTAAGATTGCTAAAATTGGGTAATAGTGTCATTCTTTTCCTCTCTCATCCCCGTTTTCTTGCCTTTCTCTGACCCAGGTCTTGCAGCTGCCGTGCTACGGTATGTGCAGGAGCCCAGCTAGGGTCAAAACCTACATCTTGCTGGGCCAAAAGGTTTTGGAGCTGGATTTGGGGGAGAGGGAGGAAGACAGAAAGCTCAGATGGGATGGAGCTGGATCCTGGTTTTGTAAGGTGAGGCTCTGGGGAGAGAGGAAGGGTTAGCCTTCAATTTCTTTTTTTCTTTATAGGGGCCAAAGAAAATTTAGGAGTTGTCTTTATAGTCGGAGCTTTTTATGGCCTTGTGGAAATAAGGTAACTCATCCCTTTGGCTGGAGGGCCAGGGAGTAAAAGCCTTCCTGGCTTTGGGCCCCCTTGCAGTGGCTTCCAGGGTGCTGGGGACTCCCCTCGGTGTCCTGTCCTGCAGCATCACCTGCGCTTCAGCAGTGGGAGCTGATGGTGGAGCGAAAGTTATAAATGACCAGAAAACAAAAATCTGCTTTGTACAAACGCAGAGGTTTAAAACATGGTTGAGTTCCACAAAGGAATGAAAACAAGACCTTTTAGTATGAGGGTGGTGGTGGCTTTTTTTTTTTTTCCTTCTTCTTCTGAATGGAATGGAGACAAAACATTTGGTTTTGGATGGAAAAGGCTCCCCTCCCACCAGTTTGCCTCCCTCCATCTCTCTGGAGGCAGCAAATGGCTCATGCTGGACCTCAGATTCTTTTCCACCAAATATTGTCAGAACTAATACACGTCTCTGTGGACTGCTTGAGCAGAAAATGTTAAGTTCCTTCAATGCAGCCAAGAGGAGCCGTGTCCTGAGTGCTAGTCCCAAAGAACTAGGATTAGAATCTTCATTTCCAGCCAGCAAAGATTGTCCCGCTTAAATCAAGTGCCACAGAAAACTTCCTGTGACTGGTTCCCATTTTAAATAGTTACGCTGCAAACTTAGGATGCCTCAGCTTACGGCGGAGGTGGGAGTCCCGGCCTGGTGGCTGTGCTCCTGGATCTGCAGCTACTTACTGTGGGACCTTGAGCAAATGGATTGTCATCACCTGCAAGGAGAGGACACCTCTCTTGTTGGAAGTGCTGTGTCGGAGCTGCTGTTACCAATGCATAGCGTAATCTTTTCTTTCCTTTTTTTTTTTTTTTTTTTTCCTTTTAATAAGGGCAAATATAGCCTTGTTTTTCCAACCAGCTTAGAAGCACTTTTTGAGTGTAACTTTTGGCTCTTTGAGCCTTTGAGAGAGTATTGAGTTGCAAAAGGTGGTGGCTGCCAGTTCCTATATAAAAACACTGCATTAGTCAAAAACCCCTTTGGAAGCACCACTGATTAATATATCAGTTCCTATGAGAGCACGCTGACCTAGATTTTGCTTTAGCTGTTTAGGTGGAGACTCGACTACAATGTGGCTTTTATCTATTCACAGAATGGATTTAGAGGATGTGGAGTCTACAGAGAGCTTTTATTTCCTTTTAAAACCATTGTGTTCAAACGTGCTACCATATGTTTTGTTTTTTAATCTTGCTCACTGATGGTTTGGGGGTTTTAGAAGGTCAGTGGTGTTAAGCTTATCAGCTACCTCGGAATGGTTGGGGAATCCATTAATTTGCACGTGTTTCATGGCATAACTTGATTATCGGACACCTGAAAGGCACTGGAGGTAGGGGCTGTAGCAAATATTTGCTGGGATGAGCAGTTTTTCTCTTTGGTCTCTTTGAAGTTCAGATGTGTTAAAAGTACGATCATAACACTCATAGGCAGGCATTTCTTATCTGGCTTATTTTTGCTGGGGGAATATAATGCAATGTGAAAGGTGTTTATATGGAATTGCTGGAATAGCATTTTACAGGGTGGGAAAAACAGGATGTCTGCGAAGGAGTCCAGCCTGTGAATTTGCAGCAAAGGCTCACTGGAAAGGAGCTGAGACTCGGTGCTGCTTCACCGTTGTCGGTCCCGCGCTGCAGAATCTCAAAGCGCTTTCAGAGCGTTAGAGGGGTTCTCTTCCTAATTCCGCTGGCCTCCCCATCCTTAAACTGAGATTAAAAATCGGGCGCGGGAGCTATTGCGATCTTGGGGGTTTGAACCATCCCAGGGTCAAGAGGAGGATCTCTGATCGCTGAATGCGGGAGGATTTCCTCGGCTCGACTCCTGTAATCTCTGGGGTTGTCATCTCACCTTCCCGAAAGGGCTCTCCTCCATGTCTGCATCCCGGGCAGCATCCAAACCAGGGGAAATGGAGTTGAAGTGAACGCTCTGCCCGTTGGGACTAGCTACAGTTCAGGTGTTCATCTGCATGTGTATGCAGATGATAACAGCACACCTTGTTGCTGCTGGCCAAGTGATGTTAAGGAGGAGGAAATGGTTAGCCTGGTTGGTTTAGTATTTCTCACTGCAGCTCAATTAAAAGATTCTGCCTTTGATCTATCACGTGCTGTCTCTGCCATTGAGACAATGTATAACTTATTTCTTTGAATAGCAATATTTACAATGAAGTCTTACTCATTTTGGGTAAAGGACAGTCCAAGCATATGTCTGAAGTCTTGATTTCATTAGCACAGGGCTGCAGTTCATCAAACCCCATAAATATTTATCTTTTCAACATTCTTTGTATGATTTCAAAACACTGGCTGTATTTTAATGGGATGCTTCGTGTTGTTTATTGTGCAATATCTTTGCCATAGATACGCTGACAAAGAAATCTCTGATGGCCATAATGAATGGGGAGGCACGTTCTCTTCCAGACGCGTTTATGAACCTGGTAAAAGCCGCCTTTGCATCAGCACTCCCTGGGTGGGTGGGGAACGAAGGCCAGTTGGGGATTCCCCCGCAAATGCTATGAGTCAAAAGGATTTGCAGCTCTGCCAACCCTGCACACTTAGAAATCATGAGTCGGTTGCTAAAAATCATGAGATTTATAATAAATAAATGTAGGGATATTTCAGCTTGCTTTCTGACAGCTGTGGTTCTGGGTAGAATCAATACTCGTGTTCTGGATTTCTCTGCAACCCTGGTGGTTTGGGATTTATTCTTTAATTTTAATGGCATAGCAGAAACTTTTGCTGACATGTGAGCCTTTGGGTGTTGAGACTTTTAAAAGATGCATCAAGCGTTTGGAGACTTTTGTGGATAAAACAATACAAGCTGGCAGCACAGGCTTCAGGGAGAAGCGATGGGGTAAGCATGCCTTGTCCTGGTGATGACTAGCTCTTCCCCAGGGACTGGAGACTCTCTCTTGTGTCTGCTCACTGTAGAGGCAAGAAGAGGGAGTCTCGTCTCAAATGAATAAGGTCCTTGCTTGGCTTTTAGTGGCATTTGGATTTTGAACCTTGTTCTCGCTGCTCTAATGAAACTGGTTGGTTGGTAAGCCACTTAATGCTTATGGAGGACGCTGTTAATGGCAATCACAACCCTGTCCCTGAAGTTTTAGGNATGCTGAGATGATTAGAACAAAATAAAACGAAGTGATCTTTCATGAAGGTTTTTGCAGAGTTCTGTGGAGTGAATGGGGTGCGTGGTCATTGCTGAAGTTTTTGTACTACCAAGAAATTGCATGATGGACTTCCTACTGACGTGAAGACACCAGCTGCTGAAGAAGCCTGTTCATGAAACTTTTGCACTATAGGACTTTTTAAAGACTATTTCAGATTTTTCTTCCAAGCATTTTATTTGTTGGAACAAAATAGTTTTGGAGAATAAAAGAAGGCTGAGTAATTAATATTATAAACCTTAGTAACTGTTCCTTTATAGGACAGAAAAAAGTTCATGGTGGAAAGAATAAACAAACCCAAGGTGTCTTACTTCTTACTGAATAAGTGCGCTTAAGTGTTGAAAGTTTTAACAAGTTGGATGATGTTTATTTTGTTCAATTATGGAAGACCATTATTTTAAATTCTGAAAAAGCATTAATTACTTTTTCCTCTCTTTCCAGGCAGGATTATTGATTCAACACGCTGATTCTGTCCTGTGTGAATTCATCTCCTGAACACCTCCACCAGGTGGTACTTTTCTTTCATTGCATGTTTGTGCTATCTGTGGTATCTTTCCATTTAAGGCCAATTCAGAAAGGTCTTTATGCTCTGTGTTTGGATTTTAATCTTGCTTTCAGGAGACTGGGCTCTGTATTTTGCCCCCCTCTTGCTGGCATCCCAAATATTTTTTAATTGCAAGAAGATGCTTCTGCTCGTAGAAACTGGGGTTGGTGGGGCCCTTGAAAATAGGGACTGGATATTGCTGTTGTTCAGAGTGAGTCGAATGGTACGTGGAAGCCTTGCAAAAACCAGAATAGTTATTTCCAATTGCTCAAGGAGCACGTGATTAGGGCTGGATAAAGGACCTGGATGTCCCTGCTGATTTCGGTTGCGCTCTCACAACTGGGAGTACTGTGCCTGTGAAAAGTAATCGCCTTCCCAGCTGTTTCTTATCACAGATGTAGCATGTCAGGAGGAAAAAGCCCCATGTGTGACCTGAGACATCCCGCATTTCTGAAGTGTCTGAAATGCTTAATACTTTTGTCAAACTGATCCCCAATCTCTTTTCATCACATTGAAGTTATGGCACGCTCTGATGACCACAGAGCCCAAGGCAATACTGAGTTCTGGCTATACAATTAAGCTGCATGAAGTGCTTCACCCATTTACATGATAGCTTTCATATGTTTTCTTGTTGGTATTTACTACCATACATTACATCTATTTCTTCTTATAAATGAGCGTGTGGCTGCAAAAGTAGAGAGGGCAGAAGAAACCTAGTCAGATTTGCCCTCTTGCCCTACAGGGAAAATGATGTAGTGCATAGGCACCAAGCCATTTCTCAGCACACGGTCAGGATTAGCCTCTGTGAATATTTTTCCATCTAGAATTTGCTGATATGCTTTGCTGGTATTTTTTGACCACACTTCTTTGTTTATTCCCCAACCACTTCGGATGAGCAAAAATTGCGCTGGCAAGAACATTTGTGGGAAAGCAGCATCACGTTGCATACTTGTGCGAATAAATATTCACAAGAGAATCCACGTCAAGTGCTTGCACGGCCGCTTGCGAATTCTCTTCTGATTACTCACCAAAGAGACTTGTTGAATGTTTATAGCTGTTTGGTGGGCAACTGGCAAACAAATTGGGAAGACTTGTAATTTGTCTAAGCCTTTGATTGTCAAGTCTGGGATAGAAATGAAAGTTTCTGGCCTGGGTTGACTAATTGAGTGGCACTGGTAGCCCAGACTCATAGCAGCTCATTTCTGTCTGTAGCAGCTCCAGTTTGTCTGTTCAGGCTATTCATCAGAGCTAAAGGCTGCAGAAATTTGGGAAGAATCAGTCTGTTTATAGATTGTTATGACTTAAACGAAGAGCTGGATTTGCTGGATAAATGAATAGAGCATTATTTGACCAGCATTAGGGAAACGTGAAGACCCTATTTACCTTTTGGTTTTAAGTGTTCTTGAAGCAATTATCAGTTAATGCCTTTGCCTCTGGAGAGCTGTTACTGAATGATGATTATTTCTTGGGACCCCCAAATTCTCTGCTCCGAGTGCCCTGCACTGATGGATACTTCTACGTGGTGTTCTGCTTCTTTCCTTGCAAAGCACTGGGAAAAGCAGCTGTTGCCTTTGATACTTGGGTGGGTTGGGCTTCCCAACTGAGTAAACTATCACTACTTGATTTCTTGCTCTGTTTTCCAGTAGTGGAGAAGAAAGCACTAATAAACTGTTCCAGTTGTCGTTGTGTAGACAAATGTGGTTTTTGGTGGACACTTTTTAAATGGAGGTCAACTGTCAAACCAAAGTTGCCTCATTCTTTAAGGATTTGGTTGACAAAGGTAGCTGAAATAAAGTTGGATGTTTTTTTGAAGTGCTGGATGTGTATCTGAAGAAAGCAATTAGCATTTTACAGTATAAAGCGCACACACCAAATGGATTAAGAATTGGCTGATACATCTGAAAAAAACAGTCATCATCAGGGAGCCCTCGTGAAAGAAGAGGTTGCTCGTTGGGCTTCGTGGAGTTTGGCGCACTGTTAATTCCATCGTCTCATCAGCGACCTAATGTCATGATAAAATTACTGCTGATGAAGCTTTTGTACAGCTCACGCTTTGGCTGGGAAGTGCATAGTGGTGACTAAAGTAATGCCGTGTAGTCTGGAAGGCTTGGTAAGCTCAGCCCACGGAAATAAAACATGCTTTGATGCAGATGTAGCTCTGCGTCTAGGAACAAGGCAGGCAAGCGGTGCCGATGGCACTGCCAGCTGTGCTGCAGAAATAAATGCCTTTGTGAAGGGCAGAATGATCTCCCAGGGTACTAGGCTGGCAAAAAAAGGCCAGTGTGATGCTGGGATATGTATGCAGGAGAGCCGTGTGTTACCCCACCAAACCATGTGGGTTTGGTCGTCTTTTTTTTTTTTTTTTTTTTTTTTCCTTTTCAAAAGGATGTCAACAAATAGAAGTCAATGTGGAAAAGGGCTAGAAAAATGATTTGAGAGCTGGGGAAAACAAGATATTTAAAAGCTCTTAATCCACTGAATTTATTAAAAAAGAAAAGTGACTTTATGCACTGGAATCATTTTGAGAGAGGAAAACTTTGGAAACAAAAGGAAAAGATATAGTGAGAATTTTAGCTGGAAGCTAAAACCGAACACATTCAAACTTAGATACAAAGCACGTGTTTCTGAGTATGAATGCCACAGAGGATTTACTGTCTCTTGGTGCTTGTCAAATCAAGCCTGCATGCACAGGAAGGGTGCTTTTGCCAGGACCCAAATGAAGCTTTAATTGTAGGGCTTTAGTTCTTCGGCTTTATACAGCCGGGTGAGTGGGTGAAATGTAATGGTTGGGGTGATGCAGGAGGTCAGAACAGATGATATCATGGTCCCTTCAGGACTCAAAGCTTTATGAATAAATGCATTTAAAAATTGTGTTATATTCTAGTGGAAAGGACTGGTGTTCCTTGAGATTGAAAGGAGAGACTGAGACTTGCAACCACAATAATGTCCTCGTTGACTGGAGTGTTGCAACAAGCAGTGTTGGCTCAGCCCACCTTATCTCCCGTCTCCCTAGTACATTACTCAAAGGAGCTGAAGCACTCTGGGCTAGTGCTCTTTACCAGCTACATAGCTTTGGAGTTTTCTCTCGTTAGAGATCACAGATGAAAGACTGGTCAAGTAGAACAGTTGGTTGTTAGATATCCTTAGGTGTCTTTACAGAATGAATTGTTGAAATCGAGGGCAGTTTTATGCCTTGCTCCAGGAGCTCTGAAACACAAGCAAACTGGTTTTGTTGAGGCAAGGAAAACTCAGGATGTATTTTTCCTTCCTTTCATACCTGTCTGATTCTTAAGACATCTCTGTAGGTACCATTCTGTTGTGTTTCCAGTGCACCGTCAGAAGATATAGTTCTGATGAGGCAGAGAGTGATAATAAATCCCCCACCCACCAAGCCCATTTACCCACCGAAAAAAATACTTTATTTTGGGAAAGCAAATATTTTAGGCTTTGTGTAGCAAGAAGAGGAAAAAATGTTTTCAGGTCAGATATGTGACTTGTGATGATTTCTAGTTCTAATCCAGTGCCACACTATATAGTGATGAAGCTGGGGGATTGATGCTGGTGATGCTCTGCTCCCTGGAGTCCCTGCAAATAGCAGAGCATTTTCTTTTGCAGGCTGCAATGTGCCCATCTTGCCTTCCAGTCAAATTCCATTTTGCTTCTATTATAGAATTGAGTAAGCAAGTTTTAATTATCTCTATTGTGTTAAATGGTTTCCAGATCGGAGGTAAGTGCCTCTAAGCAATAGGTAAAATAATGTTATCCATCTGCATCCCTTTGGAATATGGATGAAGGATGCTGTGTGTTTGTTGCTGTGATGTTATTACCTCTGTAGCTCACGTGGCCCAGAGACAGCGGGCTCAGAGTCCATGACTCGTGATTAGGGGTTTTGGTGGTGTTCTCTCTTTTTTTTTTTTTTTTTTTTTTTTTTGTTTGGGTGCGGCGGGGGAGGAAATAACT
>VYZV01042806.1:75106-210189 GCA_013401275.1 Pandion haliaetus | reverse complement strand
TTTTTTTTTTTTTTTTTTTTTTTGTTGTTGTTGTTTGGCTGCAGCTGGAGAGGAAATACCTTAGTGTTGTCAGCTGAAATGTAAACAGAATGTCCATCATCAATCAGGAGTCATTGAGGTTCATCTGCTCTTGCGTTCTCTCATAACCATGGGAGAAGCAGATTAACTTGAAAAATACTGGTGCGTGCATGTGGTTTTGTGCATTTAAAGCTAACCAGATGTTTGAAACATCTTTCTGAAATACAGATGATGATATAATGACCATAGTAATACAGAGCATTGGCAAGGGAGACATGAATATCCCTCGGTGTGGCATGTAGAGATGAACTCCTGATTCGTAGGCTTGGATGAGTTCAGGAAGTTCACAGGCTACCTAAGGACAAAAGATTTGTGTTCCAGGCATGTACTCTGTCCTTGGTAACACACAACACTGCTGGACCGAGAACATCTTCAGGTTATTTAATTTAAGAAAAGCCTCCACTTGATGATCAACTTGGCACTCGCAGGATGCCTCTAATCCAGAGGCTTTACACAACACGTACTCTGCTGTGAAGTCCCTTTGGTGGTAGGTGGGTCGGAGGGATGTGCCGAGCTGGCTGCGGTCACCAGGACGGCAGTGGCAGGCTGTGTCCCCCACCACGGTGGGCAGCGGTGGGGTTGGGATGTCTGACTCCAAGTGCATTGCTGTTTGTACGACGTGGTGCTCGATTGATCCTCTAGCAGAGAAAGAGGAAAAAGCATGTGAAAACCAGACACGATGACTAGACCGATATGTTTTTTGGCCACTTACCTATAAGATTTGAAAGCTAAAAATGTGAATGGAAGGGAAATAAAATGCTCTGGGGTGCAGGTAATCTGATACGGAGGCATTGGTCCCAGTTCCTCAGTAGGAACATTATTGTCTTCAGAGAAGCTGTGCATACGTTTCTTTTTATACCAAATGAACAGATAGCAATTTCCTGACTCGCTTATGTTTCAAGGCCATAGTCTGCCTCTGTCTTTCCCCCGTTGCACAAATTCATGGCAGCGTGAGGAATGCGGCATCTGTCAACACGTGCTGCAAGAGAAATACAGAAGCCAAAAACCGGGGCTTGACAGGAGGTGGATGACTGTGTTTTAAATAATAAAATACCCTTTCCTGTTAATTTTGTTGGGGTGAGTTACAGGAGGAGGGGAGGAAGGCTATAATGAATGCCGTGATTTTTGTGCTCAAGAAGGTAGAGAACGTGTCAGAAATGCAGCAGGTAACAAAAGGGTGTCAGTCTGGGGACGAAAGCGAAACGTAGCCCATGTGGTCCGTCGCAAGGTCAATCTGGAATGATTTTGCTAAAATGAGCAAACTTCAGCAGCATTTAGTCAGGAGCAACTACAGCTCTGCGTGCTTTCTAACCTTCGTTACACCTGCTTGCTGGTTTGCTTTTTTGGCTAGAACCCTGCTTCTGTCCCTTCTCTTTCTTCTGGATCCGCTTAGTAGTTGACCAAGATACCTGAAATGTTGGTGCCTGTTTTCTGCCTGAAGTATGAGTTGGAGGCACTATAGTGTCACTTCCATTTCTAACTGATTGCTTTACCATTGGATTTAATCAGAGCTTTTGGATCTGTTTGTTTAAATCTTACATATTCAGCTAAATTTGAAAGGTTTATCCAGCCTGGGTTGGACCTGTGAGTCTTCTGAAGGTCTTTAAGCCGTCTGTAGTCTCTGTCATCCCTGGTTTCTGCAGTACAGACACCCACAGCAAAAAGCTGTTGTCCTGTGTGGAGTCAGCTCCAGTCTTGTAATGCCTGAAAAACGGTAACATTGATAATTGTGGTAAGATAAATGGCTTGATTTTTTGCATTTTCTGCAAAAAAAATGGATAATTCTGGTCACTGAAGTGAAGGATCACCTAAGGTGTTTGAAGATGCTGATTTAATTGGCAGGTTTGCTTCTAGCTACACAGTTAATTCTCCAGAGAACGTCTAATTGCTTGGCGCTAGCACAACAATTTTCATCTGCAGCACATGATTAATTTGTGCTGCTTTATCCCCTGAGCCTACAGAACAGTGCCCTCTCGTGTGCAGCACAGAGATGAGCTGGAAATGATAAATCCTTTTCCAAACTAGACGTAATTTTTGGAGTGTCAGTAAGAAATTAAGACTGACCTGTCACCCCATGTTGCTTTGCTTTTTTTTTTTCCTTCTAGTGTTCTGTGTGGCACGATGGCTGTAGAACCATCATATGTAAATCAATGAGTGCTTTGTTTATACTTCATAGTTCAATACACTGAATTAATTTTTTTATTCTGGGGGGGGGGAGCCTAAAGCTTTCACCTATTTTCCTGACTTTCATGCTGCAGCTAGCACAGATTCTAGTGATTTGCATGCAGGTGGCAGCAGCTGTGCTCATGGGCCAGAAAGTGGAGATTAAGGTGTAGAACACAATTTCAGAATAGTCCCAAAAGAAGAGATTCAACATTAATATGTGTGTTACACATTGCTGGTTTTCTGGTTTGGGTTGGGTTTTTTTTTTTTCATCGTCATTTGTCACTGTAGTGGGACTGTTTCAAATACGTAGTGAAGTTTGAAGTCCTTGGTTTGCCATAGACTCTACAAATGAGGGAAACCTGGGTGTTTTTTCCTGTGCTGCTCTTTTAGCATGATCTTCCTTCCAGTCCTGGCCTGTTGCTATGTAAAAACCCAATCATTTTGCTGGTTGGGCTGTGTGTAATAAATTGCGATCTCCATATGGTGGCAACGGTCCTTGTGTTCCTCTATCTCATCTGTTGTCATGTTTTACTCTTAGTGACTCTTTCAACAAGCTGAGTTTGTCTTCTCTTTCTACAGGGACTTATCTGAGTACTTATCCAGCCTAAAGCTCTTAAGTGCTGTATAGGAGATGTTCTTTTTCTTTATGGCTAGATATGAACAAATAAACTTAATTACAAACCAGTACGTATAATGCTGGCATGTGGATTAGAAATGCTGTAGTACTTTTTGATTAGTGCTATAATAAAGACACCTACAAATTAATGCTCTTTGGACAGGATGAATTGGAGATGACCGCGTGTGGCATGTGCTTTGGTTACATCTTGCTGCAATGGGCAGAGTGCCATTGTAGGAGGACCTGTGCTGGGAATCAACTTGGGGTGGGGTGTGTGTGTGGGTGGGTGCTTGCTTTCTGAACATATTTAGAAATAATTAATCTAGGGGTAAGACTTAAACCTTTTATGAGGTTTAACCCCCCTTCTCTGGTGCCTCCAAACTTTGTTGCTGTAGAAGGAGAGAGTAGAGTCTGTCTTTTTCTAACTGTGCTATGGGCGTGTTTGTTTAGCTAGATGTATTTAATCTCTTACAAGTTGGAGGAATGCATGTAAAATAAACATTAAGTTTGGGCACTTTCTAGAACTGGGTGTGTTTGCCTGATTTTTAGGAAGGGTGATGTGTTTGGATGAAGGATTTATATTTTGCAGTCAGGCTCCCATTGTGCTTACTCCAACGGCTGAGACTTGATGTTCAGATCCAGGATGCTGCGTTCAGCCAAGGGAAGTCATAAGGGGAGTGGAGTTGTATAAACCAGAGATGTTGTCCACGTGGGTGAGCCTCTGGAACACAGGGTCCTGTTCAGCAGGGCTGCGTGTGAGGTGCGGCATCTGCCCTTTAGGATCTTGCTGTCAAGCTGTGAGCTGCAGCTGATGGCATTTCCCCATGCTTGGTCCCATTTTGCTTCCAGCAGACTTCTTGCATCAGTCGCTGGTTATGAGGATGCAGCTTCCAGACTGGTCCTTCTGATCAGTCATTAGTGGTTGGTAGCTCCTCTGTTCATAGCGAGAGGAACACCTACCGCCTCTTCCACCAGTTTGGTGGGAGAAACAATCAAACTTTTTTGGCCAAGAAAACTGGAACAATAGAAAGCGCTGCTCAAAGCACTGGCCTTGCAGAAAGCCTGAATCCGGACTGACCCGGGGTAATCAGAAGAGTTTTCCCAGAGCGTGACTGTGAGTACAGGGCTGGAACCCCAACTGGCTTGTGGGTGTGCGAGTCTGTATGTGTCAAAAGTGGCAAATGGGCCAGGAAAAATCCACTGAAGTGATGGTGTTGTGCCCCAGGAAGATGCCAAGAGAATGAGAGGTTTCTCAGGCAGAGTGTTGGCTATGAAGGTAGGCTTGGAAATGTCTGCAAGGAAGTTCTCCTTCTGTTCCTACTTGAGTCAGGGAAGAATGACTTTGTGTGCACGTTTGTCAGTTAAACAGGAAGCTACTTGACTCTTTCTCTTGGAAACCAGGCAAGAAGTTCCTGGGTATTAGCTAACCATGCAGGTTGAAAGGGCCACGACTGCACCTCTGATTCTTCTGCCCGTTACTTGACTACTAGAGCCTTTGCTCTCAGCTTGCCGTTGAATCCAAAGCAGAAGGGCGGCACTAATCCCACTGTTCGCACCACGGGTCTGTGTACGTTGGAAAAGGTGCAAAGATCTTCAGATGGAAGCAGTATAGTTGAATGATGCCCCGGTGTCCTTGCTGGGAGGCCAGGCTCATGCCACTGAGTGCAGGACTGGCCCATGGTGGCCTGTTGTGGTCTGGGCTGGTCCGGCAGCATGCAGGTTGCTGCTGAGGGCTCGGAGCTCTAAATTTCCTGCCTGCTATGGATGTAACGCCAAAATTGTCTCCCCTAACATTGTGTTTGCACGCAAAGGCTGTAACAGCAATTCCATGTTCTTATAATCCTTCTGCTCGGATAAAAATCAGATCTTAACAAATGTGAGCACATGAGGACTAAAGACTTTTATTACAATATCTTTTTAATTATCAAGGTGGGGAATCACATTTTACAAACTACAATAAATTGACTTTTATTATGGTTTGTGTGAGGACTTATTTAATAGTAGATTACACTAGACACTAACAAAATTCTTTTTCTTGCTCTAAGGTTTATTTGTCGCTTGTTGAACTCTAGAAAAATGAGCTGAGTTGAACCAGAGGGTTACAGATATAATCCAAATGATGGTTCCTATTTATGGTTTAGATTAGCCTAGTTTAATTCCAGATTGCGAACACTTTTAACATCTGTGAAATCCAAACCAGGCAGTTATGCTTTATTAAGATCTTAGCTTCTACTATTTTCAATAGGTAATTTGTGAAGTCTCGAATGCTGAATTATGGCTGTTTGTTTTGGAAGGAGCTTCACTTTTTTTTTTTTTTTCTCTTGTCTGTACTCATTGGTAATCCTGGTGTTACGTTAACTCAGGGCTTCTGTGGAGCCTGCTGTCATAGGCAGATAGGGAGAGAGGATGACTTTGGTAATGAGGAGCATCCATCCTAAACTAGTAACCACTGGGTTATTTCACTTCCCATTCAGGGCTTGGCTTATTTCTGGTCCTTGTTACATTCTCATGAGGAGCTGCAACACTGTTCTCTTCCCTCTTCTCTCTTATGCTTTGTCCTTTGCATAGTTTTGGGCCCCTCACTACAGGAAAGACATTGAGGTGCTGGAGTGTGTCCAGAGAAGGGCAACGAAGCTGGTGAGGGGCCTGGAGCACAAGTCTGATGAGGAGCAGCTGAGGGAACTGGGGTTGTTTAGCCTGGAGAAAAGGAGGCTGAGGGGAGACCTGATCGCTCTCTACAACTACCTGCAAGGAGGTTGTAGTGAGGTGGGTGCTGGTCTCTTCTGTCAGGTGGCTGGTGATAGGACGAGAGGAAATGGCCTCAAGTTGCACCAGGGGAGGTTTAGATTGGATATTAGGAAAAATTTCTTTCCTGAAAGGGTTGTCAGGCATCGGAACAGGCTGCCCAGGGAAGTGGTGGAGTCACCATCCCTGGAGGTAATCAAAAAGCAAGTAGACAGGGCATTTCATGAGATGGTTTAGTGGGCATGGTTGATGGTTGGACTCGATGATCTTAAAGGTCTTTTCCAACCTAAATGATTCTATGATAGAGACCATGGGTCCACTGAGTGACCTATGAAAAGCCTATTTTCAAGTTCATATGTTTTTTCTACTGCTTTGATGATTATTTTCGTATGTGGAAGCCTCTGAAGAACTTCCAAGGTCTCTCTTCCCAGTGTGAAAGATGCCTTGCACTGGTGTGCTTGGGCAGAGATGTGGCAGCATTGTGTAGTTAAGAAGTTAGAGACAACCAATCTTCTCTGGTGAAAGGAGTGGAGACTACCTGATGCTTAACAGAAGATCACAATTTCTTGTGTAGAGCTCTCATGAGGCCTTGGTATGGCCTAAAAGAAAGGCCCATCTCTTAAAGGCCCATCTCTTAAAGGCCCATCTCTTAAAGGAGGTGGGGACAGAACCAAGTAGAAGTTTGGGACACAGGTTAAGGGAGATGTTCAGAGGTTGTATTTGCATAAACAAATGCATCGGAAGTGTTTGAATGGGCTTAGGGAACTTAGCATGTTTTTCTTGTTAAATAAATGTGTTGAGTACAGCCCATCAGTGGCTGCATTAGGAGAAGACTCCTGAAAGTGGAAGGGTCTCTGTTTAGCAAATGTCAGTGTAGTAAATGGTAATGCATTGATAGTGGAGACTGTGACCATAGTTGACCCCAGCTGGAACTTGACTTCCTGCTGATGAAAGAGGATAGAGTCAGGCTATGACAGGTCTGGCTAACTAGATCAGAACAGCCCCTTCGTGTGAAGAAGCCACAGGACTTTGCTTTCTTTTTGAGTAATACTGACGTTTGTAAAAGCTTTTGTTCATTCAGCTCTTGGTGATGAAAAGTTGCCCTCTTGGATTTTGCTGTGGTGGTGTCTTGCAATAACTGATTTATTCCCTGATTATTAACAGTTTACAGTCACAGGGATGGTCAGTCCATACAAAAAAAGATGCTTGCAATTCTGGATGCTGCTGTTGCACACAAAATTTGCAATCAAATGTATACTGGATATCAATTTTTGTCTGTTGAGAAGATGCTGGTATTGGGGAGCAGGTCAATGTGCAATTCCCCCAACTTGCTCTGTGTGTTTTGAAATGCAGAAGACGACAAAACTGAGCCCCCTGCGAAATAAATGGGAAGGCATAGGTTCAATAACCTTGCAGATACAGTGGGGTGCCAATATGATCAGGTTTATACTTCCATTTTAATTCAGTTCCCTAGGAAAACTTTGGAAAAGGAAAGAAATCCAATAAAACTATAAAGAATGGCAGACATTTTCTGGCCCAATGGCTACAGCAAGCATACATGTTTAAGAGATTATTTTCATATGCATGTAGTCATCTTAGAATTCTGGAAGGGAACAGTTTGTCTGTGATTTATAATAAATTATTCATCCTTTTTATTACCATAATAATCGCTTTTTATGGTTACCCAAGTGAATGCTATTATGAAAGCAGAGAAAAATCTATTAATTATTTTCCAGGATTTTATAGTATTTAGCTTTTTCCTAGAGTTTTCCCCTTCTGTAGATATTTGATGTTATCAGAAAGCAAAGCATTTATTCTTTTCTAAGATAAATGTCTCTAAGCACACTTATTTTGTGTATTGTGCAACAACATTGCTATTTGCAGAGCTTAGAAGAACATGAGAACAACTCAGCTAGGGCAAGTGCCAGTCTCTGCAACGATCGCTGGATGCCTCTTCCCTGCTTTTTGGTCCCAGAAGCAGTATGGATTCTGGGTGTGTTTCCATTAACCTCATGTAGGTACGTAATTGATTTAGATTAATATCTCAAACAAGGGTTGTGTTCTTAAAAATACAAAACACTGACTTGTGCCAGGAACAAATGGAAGTAGACTGGAACGGAGGATTTTTCCCCTTCCTAGGGGGAGGTTCTAGTGCTGTTTGGTAGAAGTCCCCAGGGCCCAAACTCGTGCAAGCTTTAATGCGGGGGCTGTGTTAAACTTATAAAATCCCATTCACAACCTGGTTTTCTGGGGTACTGAAGGACTGGACCCGTCGCCGGACCTGTATCATGTTTGTTCGTTTGTTTTTTCAAAATAAGTAATTACTTAGTAGGTCAGCAGCTCCTAGTATAATTTATTGCCACATCTTCAGGAAGTTACTCTGCCTTCACAGCACGGAGAGCATGGTCTAGGTTATTGCACTGGGGTATGTAATAGTTCTGGATTTGGAGTTAAAAGCCTTATGAAGTGTCATTGGACTGGCATATAGCCGCTGGTGTTAGAAGCTAAGTGAGTATGAAAAGGTTGCATAAATCTTTCTTCTTGACTCTGTCGTGTTTTTGATGGGCTGAATCTCATTTAATGCAATCTTAACTGATGCATGTAATGCTAATTTGGTCTATATCTAATGTTTCGTCTATGGAACACTGACCTTCGCAATGAAGTGGGTCTGAATACAGGCGTATCTCTGCATAATCAAGTAATAACAACCTTGGATCTCTTTAATGCCTACAAGTCGGATAGAATAAATCTTCTGGAGCTGGCTGCTTCTATGCAGAAACAGCGCCTAAGAAAATCAGTTGCTCGCTTTGCATTTTTGGGTCTCCTTAAAGCGAGCCCACTGGATGTATGCGTGCAGTTTTTGTATGACACCATACAGTGATGAGACGTTAGAGTGTAAAACGATTAATAAACGCCCAGCACAGCTGGGAGGTTGGATCTTGGTTCATCCTGTATCTCTCTGATTCACTGGTCTCCCCTGCTGCAAGCATGGGTTTTGACCTAATGTAAATCCAAGAGGTCACAGTTCAGCAGTGTAGCTAAGCACATTCCTAGGTTAAGGCATGGGACTAACCTTGTTGTGTCCAGTGAGACTAGTCTCATGCTGAAGTAACATGCTGAACTGCAGCCTAAATACCTAAGAAAAAATATTCTCCAAGAAACCTTTCCTTCAGAGCTTGTTTTATACTGTACATCTATTTGGCCTCTAAGTGCTGTAAGGGTTGGGAACATGTCATCTTCTGGGGGTTGTGCAGAGCCAGATCACTGCTTAACACGGCCATAATCCTGTCATCTCTAGTTTACATCATGAGCATTTCAGAGAGGGAGCTCCTCTTTCTTTTCTCTATTAGCAGAGCACCAAGAGCCCTGTCAATGCTCAGTAAATCCAACGGCCTCTTGGGAGTTGGCCTTTCTATTAAAGCGCCTTTCTGGTTTATGAATGATGGAAGAACTGCAGTTTATAGTAAAAAGGAAAAGTGTGCAAGAACAATAAGGTATCTTTTTATGTTAGGTAGCATGTGGTGCAAGGAAGTAGCATAGAAGAGTAATTAAAAGGCTTTGCTTGGGTGAGGTTTGAAAGAGACTTTCTGGCAAGCTTTGAAGACATGTGACTAACCAGTCAGGTGAAGAAACCTAAAATTCCTTTTGATTTGAAGGAGGTGTAGAGGAGGAATCTTTTTGCCAGGAGAGAGGATTGCAAAGGGGAAAAAAAACCAGGAAGAACTGTAGGCTGGATGTAGGGCAAAAAGAGGGAAGGGTGGCCAAGACAGTAATGGTGAAACATGTCTAGAGAGAGTTGAAGAGAAATAATCCAAGAATGATGTAGGAAACATGACCATCCTACCCATGTTTCTCAGCTGTAAGATGCAATTATTTCCACTTGTGATTGGCACACAGTGGGGCAGCAAGTAGCTTCCTGGCATGAAGGTGACATGTCTTTCAGTAGAAGCTCTGGGAGTTTCGTGAACTGCCAGTGAGTGACATGTTGAAATCTTGACGTACAGAGTGCTTATGATCTAGGCTAATTATTGGCTTCGTGCCAGTTTGCATGTGTGTCCTTCCAAGAAATAATGTCATTCACATTGGCACAGAAATGAGAGCTGCAGCCTTTATTTAACAGGCTTTCGAGAGAAAAACACAAGTGCAATATTAAACTGTATATCTAAGAATGGTCTAGCCACACAGCTTAGTTTGGATGGAGCGGACTTGGCAATTGCATTTACCTCTGGAGATTATTCTACCACTTTCAGGCATAGGTAAATGCGATTACCAAGACGTTATTCTCTGTAGTACACCAACAGAGGCAAGACCTATACGTGGTACATCCCAAGTCAAGTAGCTTTTCTTTTTCCTAAACCAGGCCACTGGAGACATCATATGCCAGCATTTTAAAATTTTATTTCTAAATAATAATCAATGCTTGTTAAGAAATCAGTGAGCTTCTGGCTAAAATTGAAGGAAACTTTTCAGTAATGAAGCTCACAGATTGGAAGATAGGACTTTAAGGCCCACCTGTCTGTATTTGTAGAAATCTACTTGTGTTACACAACACATGTAAATACACAATTTCTGCCTTCTGTGATGCTCCTCTCTGTATAAATGATTGAGCGCTACCTTTTCTCCTGGTGTGCTCTAACTTTACAAAGATTGACCCTCGTGTATGTGATTTGAACCTGGATTTCTGTTAGCCGATTAAATGGCCTCCTTGTGAGCTGGTCTGCAGTGGTCAGGTCTTTGATTTCATGGAAATACTTGAAAGGTCTTGAGTTCCTTCTTATGAGGAAGGGAAAATTTCAAAATGGTTCTAGTACGTTTGCATTCACAACATATTGCTGGTGAACGTGCTGTCTTGTAGTCCAAGGCTTCACTTCTAGAAAACCGATAATGTAAAAGTACTGAGTGCATGCAGAGTCTCCTTCCTGTGGTGTTTACTCCCTTCTTCTTTCATGCCCAGCAAATCCTGGATAAGTGCACTATATGCTATTTTACGATGCTTCTAACTGGGCCATTCATTTCCTTCTTGGTCCTGCCTCCATTAGTAGACCAGCGGGAGTGGAAGACGCAGTAGCCTTTTGGCCATCTGGTTTCAGTGTCGGCTTATGTTCAACTTTGACGTGGCACTGGAAGTGAGCACTGCTTGGGTGCTAGGAGGAAGCTGAAAGAAGCTAATAAGAGATGAATTCTTTACTGACAAATGCCAAGTAAGCCACAGTAGAAGAAATAATTGGAGCTGCTTCTACAGTTTTTCTGTTCTAAGTTTATTATATTAATCGGGAAGGAGTACTTAAACTTCTTTGTGGTTGCTCAATGTAGCCTTTGGCACAATGCACAACAGTGGTCAAAAAAAGCAAACAGAAGTGTTAAGAGGCATACAAAACACATGGAAAATATCTTGCCATTATATAAATCGGCTGAATGCCTGTGCCTGAAATGTTGTCTTCCATTCTAGTAAATTCATCTCATAAAGGAGGCAGCAAAATAAGAAGGAATTCAGAGGCAGGAGAAATGAAAAGGGTTAGCATTTTAATATTTTGGAGCTGTTTCCCCATGGTGAATTTTAAAGTCATTGGAAGGAGTATAAAGCAAGGAGATAAGTTGACTTAAATGTTCTTTCTGAGAATATGCAACAAAAGAGATGCTCAGTTAAACTGAAAAATCAGCAAACTGGATTGTCGGAAGATTCGTGTACCCCACAGAATCACACTGTGATCATGAGCTCCACAGGTTGCAACTGAGATAAGAGTTAAACAAGACTCAAAAAATCCCCATCAAACCCAAACCATACACCCCCCGCCCCAAACCCCACAACTAAACAAATACCCAAAGATCTAGGAGTAAAAATACTAAGGCAATTGGAATCTAACAAATCAAGATGAGCAAAGGGATTTATAAACAAGCATATGTGCTTTGAGTTTTTTTTTGTTTACTCTCACAATTTGGAGGAATTTCTTCCTCTTTATGTGGCGAACGGAGGCAGAGATGCTTGTTGTGTGTAGGTGAAGCCAGTACAAGAGATGGTGGTAACTCTCTGGCATATCCTAGCAGTTTCAGGAAAAGACATTTTTACGTTTGCTATTTCTTCTGTGAACCAGGGTTTTGAGCGCAGGGCAGACTTAAGGCTTTTGGGGGTGAAGAATCCCGCAAGCCATGGGCTCTCAACGCAACCTCCTCTCTCCATCCTCCAAGGAACATGCTGCCTGTTATCTGTCCCCTCTTAGCCATTCTTCTACTTCCATCATCCTTCATCTGCCCTTAATTAACTTTTCCCATTCTGCTGAGTGTACGTACTCCTGAGATTAACGTAAGAGGGAGTGCAAAGTTTCAAGAGAATTGAAAATCAATTCCTCTGTCTTCATGTATCTGTCAAGGATTGAGTGCCAAGGCTGGAATTTGTCCTCCGGTAGCTGATGGTATCACCTCCACCTAAGTCACCTTTCTAGCACTGCTTAAGATACATTATTAGCCTTAGCACCCTGGCTGCAGTCCAGTTCAAGTACAAAGCATTTGGTCAAATAGGGAAGCAGTGTCTGTCTGTGAGAGCAGAGGGGCTGAAGTCGATGCCGACTCCTCCACGTCTGGCTAAAATGTGGTCGTGGAGCAAGAGGAAACAAGGAATGGTGACAACTCCTGGGTCCTCATCTCTGACAAAAGCTAAGCCCTGGTGTTTCTAAAAAAGATTGAGAATCGAGGCCCTCGAGTTAGACTTAATCTGCTGCTGATCTATGTGATCTATGGGAACGCGGGGGGGTGGGGGGTGTCTGTTTCTACATCTAATCATTTGCAGGCATGTGATTACAACATTTAATGATCATGGACTAGGTCAGTTTTTAATTAGCTGAGCCACATGATAGGCTTTCGCAGTGCCAGCAAACTCTTTCCTTATTGATGTCTAGTCTGATGTTACAAAATAGCAGCTGTGCCAGTGAAATCATAGGTTTATGGGTTAAATCACGTTGTGTAGCAGATTGTATTTCCCAATCCCAAGCTGTTTTGCTGTGCACTGGATAGGACATGGTGGGTCTAAATTTAAGCATGCAGCAAGTCTCTCTTTTTGTTCAATGTGTTGTGTAGCATGCAATAAATAAGAAAAATAATGCTCCAAAATGCTTGGGAAGTTAGAAACAGGGAACCATGGCTGTTACAAGGACTCACATGATACTGTGGTCTGGTGGAATCAAATGCCATTACTGATTGAATCACATGTTTTTGTACTAGTAACAACCAATAACACCCCTTTCCTCCCCAAGAGGACTAAATATAGTCCGGAGAAACTCCAACCAGTGAGGATTGGCACCAGGTTGTGACTTTTCCACAAGCCCTCTGTAGTGGCCGGTATACAGTCGTACTGTTCCAGGAGCAGATGGCAGAGCAGGCTGCACATTTCTGAGTCAGTCAACTTCCCCTTTCCCCTTCCCTGTAAGGAGGGATGTGTCCTGCACTGGCTTTTATGCATTGCTTCGCATCCATCATCTTGCAGTGGAAAGGGCAGATGTATGACTTTGGTTTTTCCTGGCCCACACATGGAAGGTAACAGTCCCCCAGTTTCCTCCCTGCTGTGTGATGGGGGTGGAGAAGATGGTCCCCCCGTGATTAGATGGGCCACGACCCTTCCAACTTAAATGCACAAATTTGTTTTCCTAAATGTACATCTCAACACTCGCGCGCTGTACACGTGCTCTGCCCTTGACCCCTGTTGCATGCTAACTATAAAAGTTTTCCATTTATTTCCTGGAGGTCTGGAGATTTCAAACAATGCTGTCCCTTTGAGCCATCCAGGTCTGGAGTGTATTTAAGTGCCGAAGTATAGCCAAGTTTGAACACACTGAGATCTCTCAAAAATGTGCACGTGAGCAAATCTTTCCTTATCGTACTCTTCTACTGAGCCAAAGAAGAAGTCCCTGGTGATGCTGATTTTCAAGCCGGGGCACATTCAGGGGAGGGTTTAATTTCCAGTGAAAGTCTGGTGCTGATCACTTGTGAAGTCAGGGCTTCCAACCTGTTGCGCTGGTGATGGTTCGTAAATTCATCAAATTTTGGGCTCAGAGACCACTGGTACGATTTTTTTGTTTTGTTTCCCCTGTAACGTAGGCTGTTGAATTATAGTTCTTCAGTTGTTATAGTTTATGTGCTTTTTTCCTGACTTCTGCAATTGGGTTGAGCCTGCTTTGTTTATGCCTTGCTTCCTGCCAGCCTAGAGGCTCATTTGGTGAAAACTGACTTGGAGCCAGGGCCATGCTGTCCGACCCTGAACTTGGGCACTTTCCTGCCCTAAAGGAGAAGGGAGGAATCTAGTGCAGGCCATTTACCCACCACTATGGCCAGTTACTGACATTCACTGTTACCATTTCAAAGGAGAGGTGCTAAACTAGAAGGCTCTGTGTTGCTCTTTTCAGTTAATTAGCTCACCTGCAACTTTGAGCTTCTTAGGACCCAAGATCCACAGTAAGAAAAAGTGCTTGCATACAGAAGTTTGTCCCCTATTGCTGTTAATTTAATACTTGGGGATTTTTCCACAGAAGTTTTGTTTTACGGAAAGCTGAGTTACACTGCCTAAGACTTGGTAGCTGACTCGAGGATTAAAGTTGTGTTTTGTGATCCTGAAATTGAGAAAGGTTTTGTCCTCTGAGCCTGATCTGGAATTGAAATTCTTAAGGAAGTTGTTGGAGGAAAGAAAGTAGAGTCAGGGACTGTAGGTTTGTCTCTCAATTTTCCTGTGTTATCTCCCACTTGCTGTCACCCGAGAAGCGCCAGCAGTGCTGTGCAAGGATAAAAGCTAGGTTAGTGATCTAGCTGGGTACCAGAAGCAGTTTGGCTGTATCAGCTGTACTAATTAGCAGAGCTAATTAGCTGATACAGAGCTCTATGTTAATGCAACCTGCTGCCTCCAGTTTGCTCCGATCTAGTCTAGGTATGTGTGTCTTGTGCTAGGTGCCTTCACCGCCTTGGTGGCACTGAAGCAGAGCTGAGGAAGGGCTGCTTGGTTGTGAAGTCCTTTCTTCTCACTGTTTTCTTCCTGAAGATTTGAAGTCCCAAGTCTGCCCTTGCCCTTTCAGTTGTGCTCCTGGATAAGAGGAACCTGCTTTTCAGCCTGTTTTGGGAACGTGTTTTTGCAGAAACATACGTGGTTCTGTGCAGCACAGAGTTTGGTGTGTGCAAATTCTGCAGGTGACTTATTATCCTGGACGGGGAACAAATCTCACTTCCATCCGATTTAGCTTCAGACCCTCTGCAGTCAACGAGAAGAGATGGGTATCTCCAGATCTTGATTTCAGCCCAAGATCTGAATTTATTGTTTTAGATGTCTATGAAAAAGACTTGTCCAGTTGCTCTTAGAGATCTTGTATTTCTCATTTAGTTACTGCTGTGGATTATGTATGTAGACCTGTTCCTTATTTTGGAGGTCCATTCATCTGTTTTACTGAACCTGGAGTTTTGGAGCATGGTGTGATAGTGGATAGGAGTCTATAGCTGCAGATGTTTTCCCAAAGGCAGCTTTTCAGCGGTTATTTTTTTGAAAAGCACAGTCTATGTGTGTACATGTACATTGGTATGTTGCTGGTGATTATACAGACTGTGTGGCAGCCGGGGGAATAAATATCGAAAGATGTGTGGTCAAATAGCTGGTTGCATGCCCATGCAGTTTTAATTTTTGGAAACCCATCTATTCTGAGTTTACTTCCCAATGACATTGGCACTGTCACTTGCAGAAATTATCAGCTTATGGCTTAAGCTTGTCTGAGCAGGGGCCGATAGGATGGTCTGATTCTTGCTGCAACTTTCCTAGGGCATAGCAACCTTGCTGTATCGTGTTACGGAAGTCTGTAGGCAGGTACCTGCTCCTGCTGGGTTGCCCGTAGGTCTGGTAGAGTCTCCATTATAGAAGAATCTGAGCTGAAGTCAGCTCACTGTGCTTACGAGGGAGAGGTGGCTTATTTTGTTGGAAAGTGGGGTTTGTGATACATGGAGTCGGAATACCCAAGGCGCGTGCTTGACCTTAGTAACTGTTTGAATTACAGGAGCAACAATGGGCTAAGGCAAGGGCTCCTTTCAGGGTGCACTGCATACTCGGGGTAAGAGATGTTCTTGCTTTCCTCTTAGCAGATGGGAAACTAGAACAGCACAAAAATCTGATGCAAAACTAGGAACTAAACCTAGATTATCTGAGTTTTGCACTGTTGCTTTGGCATTTTCTGTTTAATGGGCTGGCACAAGCTTGACTCTTAAAATTACTCTGGATTCCTGTAAAGATTGGGAGTTTGTGGTTATGGAAGGCACTAATAGACATCAGAGTTGTTTCTTAGCATGCGTACTGCAGGCTGTTTTATCAAAGCAACAGCAGCATGCTTGCGAGACAGGTAACTCTGAGGTAGTAGCATGACTTGTTGACTTCCCTCATCTTCCCTTGTAACATGGCTGACTGGTGGGTAGCCAGCTAGCCCCATACCTCCTCTGCTCAGCAGTTTTGGACGCCATCGCCTTTACTTTGGAGACACGGAGATGCTATAAGTACTGCTAATGGCTTCGATAGGACAACCACTCACCAGGGTGAGTGTGAAAATAATAATTTCATGCTGGTAAGTTGACGTGGGAGACTCTTGGCTGATAAGAGTAGCATAAACATAAGCAAGGTCCTACAGAAGGAAATACTGCAAAACCAATTGTAAAACTACTGTTGGTGAAATGCAGCCACCAGATTTTCCTCCTCACATTTTTGTGTGATCAAAGTATATTCGGTTTTGCCTGTGGGGATGAATGAAGAGCAGAATTCGGGAGGAATTCTGGTGATGGAGTTTTGGTGGGTTTTTTTCCAGGACACATGGACAGGCCTTTGTAAATGGTTATTCTGCCATAGAGCTCAGTGCTTCTGCAGAGGGATTTCAGTGAAGTGTTAAATTCAGATACATATATGAAACAGCATATAGTTCACAGGGAGGTTTTCTTGTTTCTGGACAATGCCAGTGCCTTTCATGAGAATATCTTCTTTTCACCATCCTGCCTTCCTTTTCTTACCACTGCTGGCTTTGCATGTGAACTCCCAACAACAGGAGAAGGCTTGGGAGCTCTGATCCTGGTCATATCTATTCCAAATGTTTTTGAACATGCCAGTCAAGAAGGCACTGTAGCATAGCATAATATGAAATATTTTGAGTGTCCTGCTGTAGGTCTTGCCTTTATAAACAAAAGCCATTCCAGAAGTTTTGCAAGGATTGATAGGATCAGGATGTATTTATTAGCAGGGAGGATTGGCTGAGATATAGGAGTTGTAACTCACCCTCAATGTGAAGTGGGAAGTTGAATCTGCTGTTTTCTGTGTGTGGCTGTGAGGGAAGAAGGGCCTAAAAATGAGGAGAGACTTCTTGATTTGAGAAGTATTTTCAGAGTACAGTGTTATGTGTCACAGAAGTGATTTGGGATGTTCTAATGGTAGGCTACCTTGATTTTAGTCTTAAATAAAAGAACGTACCCAACTCTTACATGTGCAAGCACATACCTGGGGTGTAAAGTGAAATGGAACATTTCAGTTGACCTGAAATGAAGACTTCCGCCTGCTCTTTCACCTGGACTTTGCTGCTACTTTGCAGAAAGCTTGAGATTTTCAGTATGTTTTTTCCCTGATCTGGAATAAAACCATGGTTCAAAATCTGAACATCTTCTGAGATGGACCTTACCTTCTCTGTGGTGCTGAACTTCTGCTTGGATTCAGCTTCAGCAGAGCGGCCCACAGCTGGCTGTCGCCAGCACCGATGGGAAGTTTACAAGGGTTTGCAGCTGCGCCCATTCAGACGGCTGCACTGAGTCTGTTCCAGAAGTCTCTGTTTTTAGCTCCAGGGGCAGACGCTACAAATTCTGAGCAGCTTTTGTATTATGGTTACACCAAGGAATGCTGATCAGGAACTCGACTCCTTCGGTGCTGGGTATGCTGTAGGTATGTGTCTCGGCATCCAGGGCCTCGGATTCCGAATGCTGTAGCACCCCTTTGGGTGCCTCGCCTAGTTGGAGGAAGCAAGGCCACAAACATGATCAGGTATGTCCACTCACACCATACCTTAATAGGCTTGTTTGAAGTGACGTTGCTGGGCAGATATTGGAAGAGCTTCATCCCAGGGCATCTTTCCATTGCCCTCCTTGGGATCAAACCCTGAGACTTTGCACGGATGAGAGCGGCTGAAAATCACGCTCTGGTTTTTTGGCGTAATGTCGACACACCCTTTTTTATTAATGTGAGACCCTTGGGGAAAGAAGTAGTTGATGGGGTGGGGACCCCTTGGTTTAGCTACGCCAGTTCCACACCCACTCTTCAGCTGGTCTGCTTGCGATCATCGTTCTGGGGAGCAGCGGACCAGGTCAATTACTCCATAACAGCTCCATCTATGACTCTTCAGTCATGCAGCTGTATCAGAATTACAACAAAAACAACCTCAGTTATCCTAGTTGGATGTGAAAGCAGACGCGTGTTCCATGAGAAGCGGTGATGCCAGAACGTGGAGGTCAATGTTGTTCAGAGTTTTTTGGCAAAAGAAAAACCTATCGTATGGAAGCCGGTGCCTGGGGAATCTACATGGAGCGGCGAGATGAGTTCTGTGCATGACTGGAGATAATGGTGCTTGGGGAGGTGATTGAGCCAGGCAATATCGGAGAGCAGCTCTGTGTGGCTGCCAGCCATCCCCCCAAGGCAAGTGGTCACCCTTCTTTGTGATGAAGTCATTGGAAGCAATAAAACCATTTATCCAGGAAGCCAACCTGCCTCCAGAAGGCCTGAAGGCAGTGGTGAGTTTTGGGTACCTCTTGCGCTGTGTTAGAAGTAGGTATTTGTATTCTCAGATCATCTGTGAATATGGGTGCTGGTGGTGCTGCCTCGTTCCCCCTCCAATCAGCTCAAAGTTGCCAAGTTTCTTTTCTCTTTTTTTCCAGCAAAAGGCTTTCAGCTCTTCTTTCCTGGAGAATGAGGTGCTTAGTACTGTCAGCAACACATGAGCCATCCCTACAGTAACAGACCTGCATCCAAGGGGATGTAGGCAATGTGTTAGTACATGTGGAAAAATCCCCTGGAGCTTCCAATTCACACTGGAATTATTAAAAACAAAAAGTAGAGAAAGTTTTGTTCATGAAACTATGGAAAACACCACTGATAATATCTTTTCAGGGCTATTTCCAACCTCCCACATTAAAAGATGATCTCAAAGTACCAAGTTTTGGGTCTGGGCTTGCAGTTTTCCAGACTTTTGGGACTCGGAGCAGCAAAGGGATGTGGGCTTGAAATAATCTTTTGGCTTCTGTTGTACAGAGACTAGTGTGGTAAGAGTGACCAAACCTTCAGCAACAGGAGGGACCTGGGAGCTGATGAAGATGAGACACCAGCACGGCAAGTCGGAGCCGGTCCTCTTCTCCTGGAGAAGAATGAAGCTGAGTGTCCAGGCAACAGTCAGAGCCCCGTTGTAATAGTCTGTAATGTGGTTTTGATGAGGTTTGCCTTTTGCTCTGAAGAAATCTGTAGCTTTTCATCGTCACTCCCAAGAACTGGATCCATTCTGAAGAGCAACAATACATGGAAAATGGAATATTTTGCTTATTAAAGTAACTTGGAGTTCCAGCTCTGAGGTTGGCAACCAAACCTCGGAGAGGCTAAGGAGCTGGAGAGCATGCCGCTCCCCCCTTCCAAGAGAAACCTCAGTGTGTGCCAGCACTTTTATTTATAATGTTAAAATAAGTTGAGTACATTAAAAGGTATTATTGAGGGAGCAGGACTTAAAATATATCATTTTTATGTTATTAGGCTGCTCTAAGTGAGGTGTCCTACTGCAAGCAGATAATCTGTCCCTCTGCCTAGATTCCACGCTGGAACTTACTGGAAGCTTTTCACCACAAGAATCTGAGCAAACTGATTATTTTCAAGAAAAGAAAAGGGAGATTGAGGAAAATAATATTGAAAGACATAACCTCAAACCACGGTGGAGAAATTTCCTGACGGCAGTTCGATGTCTCATGACCACCTGATCGCTCCTGCTTATGTTAGGAGTTTTAGCAGATGCCCATAGGGGAGCTCAGCTGGCTGGGAAGGGTTTGGGGTGGGCTGCACCTGGAGCTGGGGCTGGCTGCCCCCCTTCCTTCATTCCACCCTCTCTTTTTTTTTGTAGTGAGAGAAAAAAACAAGGGAAATCCTGAAGGAATCCAGACATTTTGAGAGCATCAAGTAATCGTGTTGACCTTTGCAAACCATTCCATCATGTTAATGTCCTGTGGTCTGAGCTGTGACACGAGGAAACGCTGCTGTCTGGGAAAGGACGCCGGGGTAAAAAAGGTGTTGCAATGAAAGCCAGAATAAGCAGCCAGATCCTCGGAGGAGGAGAGGGGGAAGATGTACTTACCACATCCTGTCCAGTGGAGCGCTTTAGCATTGGGCTTGCAGAATATTTCATGTCAGAGAAAGATCTCTGTGTCCAGCTGAATTCCCATGCAGTGAGGAGTTTCCAAAGGCTAATTTTTCACCGTGAGGTGCATATGGTTATTCCATAAGCACCAGGGTTGTGTGCGTGCACGTGCCCAGTCTGACAGCTCCGCTCTCCTGTACGCGAAGGTGACGTACGTTAGGTGTTTCTGCAAGGCAAATATGCATGTGTGCAGATGTGAACATGCATGTGCATGCTGTTACCCTGCTGTAATACCAAGGAACCTATCTCCTCTGGCAGCTCCTGTAGGAAAGGTGGCCCCGGGCTGTGGCACGTACCAGGTGTAGGAAAGGAAATGTTCCCCTCAGGGATGGAGGGGAGGACCGCAGGCCATACGGTGGATTAATCCTTGTGTATTTGCCCATGCCCACGCTCATCTCTGCAGGTGGGTGCAGAAGCCGGGATATAGCTGCGGTCAGAACTACCACGGTAGCTGGCTGAATCTGGCAGGAATAGCTGAAAAACAGTAGGGAGAGAGAACTTAGTTTGTACCTAATTTGGTCAGAAAGGAGTTAAGCTATAGACTAAATGGAGCTCATGAAATTAGAGAGATGAGCAAAACAAGATGCAATTTTTTGGAGTCCAAGGGTGATTAGAACGTCCATTCCATTTGCCCGAGTTTTTGGGAGGAGGGCTGGGGCAGGGGGAGAAGCGATGGAGGTAACGAGCAGGGGGTCTGGGGAGGTGGTTCTGGTTTTGATCTGCTTCTGGTGCAGGCTTGTCCAACTTTCTCCAGACTTTCCACAGATCTGAATCCCTTACGAGCTAAGAATAAGCTCGAAGATTTTTAGCCAAAAAGGGCTTTCCGTGTCAACGTTAGAAGCTTAAGAGGAAAACTGTCTTTCATCTTTAACTCTGGATCTCAGTAAGACGCTTTCAGGGAACTCCGGTACTGTACAAGTTAGATACTGGAAGGGAAAACTGCTTAGGAGATGGAGTGCTAAAACTTCCTATGAAGGCTCTTTGGATGATCTCTGTGTTATTAAAAACATTATTTAGCGCTATCACGGAAGCGCCTGGAGGCCATGGCTGGGATCTGTCATGCCGAGTGTGGTGCCTAGGCAGAACAAGAAACAGAGTGTAAGCAGAGGAAAGTGCAAACGAGGTAAAGGAGAGCTGTGGCCTGGGAAGGAGAAGGGAGGCAAGGGCAGGGGACGAGAAGGCAAAACCACAGAAGCAAGCACTGCGTGGCTCAGGGTATCCAACACCATGTTTCTCTAGTCTCCAGGATATTTCTTAGAGCTCTGATGTCGCGCAACTGCTGCAGCTGTAGAAAGGACACATCCTTGTGGCTAGTCTCGATTCAGTCCTGTCTCGTGTCTGTAGTTTCCAATCTCAAATATTCCTGACACCCAACAAATGTTTCAGTCTTGGGGAATATCAAAACAAAACATTGCTAGCAATGCTCTGACATTTTAAGTGAGATATGTGGTGGTTGGCAGCTGTAACTAAACGGCTTGGGGAAATTTTCAGACCGCTTACGTATGCGGAGGTCAAGGGAAGTCATGAACATAAACTGAGAAGCAAAGGGGAATCTAACCATTAAAACCTGTTTGTCTGCAAGGGGCCTGACTTTCTGTGGAAGAGATTTGTTGTGGTTTGAGGAGAAAAAGTTCATCACGCTTGCTTCTGATGCTTTCAGCTGCTGCAGTTTGCCTACAGCAGCCAACAGCTATGAAAAGGATGCTGCAGGCAGGCAAAACCACCAGCTGCAAATGGACTGGGGGCTCTGCCGAAGGGTGAGCAGACCCCAGAAGACGGATTTAGCTACTTGGTGGAGGAGCCGTGTCTATGGCTGGGTTTTCCAGGTGTGCATGTGGCTGCTGCTGGCTCAGACAGGGGGAACGTTGTGCTGGCTCTGGCCGGTGCACTGGGAGGATGTGGCCACCTGGCATATGTCCTCGCCCCGTGGCAGCATTGGAGGGAGCTGTGGTGGCTCTCTGGGCAACACTGCTTGGGTAGTCCTGGAGCTCGACACAGCCGAGCAAACAGAGAAAGCAATGGCTTGCAGAGCTGCTAGAAATGAGGCAATGGCCTTTATGTAGAGGCTGGGATTGTATCTGATGCTTTATCCATCCTACAGAATTAAATTGCCACGGCTGCTGGTGATGCTTGTTAGTGGAGCTGGCCTAGTTCAGCTACAAAAGGTTTGTGCAGGCTCTTCATTGCACTTGCTAAAGCTTCTTCTGTGGTGGGCCTGTGTAGGGCCATTTGACCAACTTGCAGCAGGGGTATGGCACCTGGGGGAGCTCAGAGGTCCCCCCGTCAGGCTCGGGGCCCTGCAGGGAGCCCCTGGGGAGCTGGGGGGCGGTGGGTGGAGGTTCCCCCCAGCACTCACCAGCACCCAGCCCAATTGCTCAAGCTAGCGCTGTGTCCAGAGCTTTGGCTTGAGCTATTTCCCACAAAATACTGGAGTGGAAAAAAAGATTCTTTTTTTTTTTTTTTTTTTTTTTTCCCTCTGTCAAGACCATAAGTTCCCTCTGGGAGATGAGAATCCTTCTGTGCCCGCAGCCCCTGCCATCAGCAGCAGTAACAGTCCCCATGGTCAGACCCAGCGTGATAGCCGCTGCTGAGGCATGCACCAGCCTGGATCCTGGCTCGCTCCATGGGTCAGTCCATGCAAAGGGTGATAGGAATGAGGGCTGTATTTCAGGAAAGCAGGCCAGCACATGTTCATCTGTATTACTCTGCAACATTTTTGTATACAAACTAATTTTTTTTTTTTTCTTTTATTCTCCCCTCCCGCCCTCTGAAATCAGCGCTAGTAGCACCAGAACAAACAAGCAAGCTGTGCTGGAACTGCCTCCGACAGCTCTGATAACGCTGGGGCTCGGCATGCAGGCTGCAAGTCACAGGGGTTACTGCAATATAAATACTTCACAATTAGCTTGCAGTGTGGATTTTATTTTTTAAAAATGATTTTACAGCTCTGAAATTATTTGACTAATTTTTTGGCAGGGAGGAAACATGCAAGGAATTCAGGAGGAGGAATTGCCTTTGGTACCAAGGCGAGCGTTTAAAGAGGGCACAGATGGATGCTCACTGCAGGAGTGGCAGTGGGCGTTTTTAAGATGCTGGTGTCCCTGGGGGGCTGGTGGCAGGTTGCTGTTCCCTGAGCTGAGCTGGGGGTGCAAATTAGCTATGAGCACCTCCGATGAGGACTAAGCCACTCTAGCTGAGTCAGCACTGCAGCTGGTGAGTGGTGTTTGTGGATCTGCTAATGGGACTCAGCTGGGGAGATGGTAACACGCAGCTGGAGGTGAAACCACCATCTACCATGGCAGCTACCTCAGCAAAAGCCTAGCCCAGCGTGCAAGGCTGTATTGCTTGGGGTGAGGACCAGGCTCCCCTGAGAAAGCTGTTGGAGCTCTTCTTGCTTTAGTGAAACTATTTCGCCTGGACCTGAGGCTATTTTCCAGCTACTTCTCAGAGCAGGCAGCACGGACCGGCTGCTGCCCCAGCGTTAAGTTGTTTGGAGTTGCTTGGCTGTGCTGTGGGGTTTTGAGCAATACCCATTTGTGAAAGGGATTTTGCAGAAGTCATTCTCTGGACTGAGCTCTCCGTAGCGCCCTGCGGGGAAGGCTGGTGCTTTCCAGTAAGTCTCTGCCCTCCACCAGCCCTGCCTTGCTGTAGCAGTGGTCTTCTCCAGTGCTGAATGCCACCACGAGCTGGTGGGGCCCCTCTGGTGGGTAATGGGGAATGCTGACAAAAATGCCAAGCCTTGTAGCTGTTTGTGATCCAAGCCAGCCTTTCGGTTGCTGAGGGGCAGCCTTGTTTTTGGCTTTAGCTATCTCCACCTATTGTGCCCAGGGAGGCTGTCCCTAAGAGCCGTTGTTTTGCAAGTTTGCTGGGGCGTCTGATTCTTGGTGGTTTTGGAAGAAATCTGCCTGTCCCTTCCCTTTGGTGACTCAGCACCTTATTGTGTCCTCCAGGTGAGTCCTCTCAAAGATTTCAGCTGAGGATGTGGCGCTTCTCCTCTTATTCCCTTCTCTAGGACCTTCTGGGGGACTCCGATCCTATCCTCAGATAGGATTCTTGTCCTGCTACTGCAGCTCCAGCTGATTGCTCCTTAGGCATGCCTCTCCCCTTTTGCAAACAATAGCTAAATAAATGTTTTTCCACTCAATCCTGCAAGGGCAGAAGACTTGCTGAGGACAGCAAGCTCGGCTGCTGGCCAGCCTGGGCTTTGTCACTGGCCGGACCATGGTCTACCCTAAATCATCACGGGCGCTCGGGGCTGCCTGTGAGAAAACATCACACGTGCTTTTTCTTTCTGTGAAGGACAATGTAGTTGGTTTTCTTGAAGTTTTATAGACTTCTGATATACCTTAGTGGCTACTCTGTTCTTTCTGCAGCGAGCAGCAGACCACGCTATTGCATTTTTGTTTTCCCCTCGAGGGTTTTCTTAAAAGGTGAAGTTTCGTCGCAGCCTGGCTGTCCTCGCTATCCCTACGCGTGTCTCAACCTCTCTTACTCTTGCTTGGTTTTGGCCTCAGCAGCTGTGAGGTCTCTAGACCTCCTGTGAAGGCTTCGCGCGAGCTGACTTGGAGCGTGCGCTGAGGACCGCAGCCCCTACTGATGGTCCATGGGCAGAAAACTGATACAGGCTTCGACTTTGGTACATCTTGTATGGTTAGTCCTGAACAAATAGTTAAATAAGGAAAAACTAAGGGAAAATAAGCTTGCTTTCTCTGTTTCTATTTTTATTTCTCTTTTACTGTGTGGTCTGCTCGTTTTGAAATTACAATGTTTTCTTTCCCTCTTACCCTGATTTAGGGGAAAGGTTTGAGCTCCCCCCTCCTCCTTGCTCCTTTGGATTGGCTCAGATCATTGATGGGAAAAATGAGGAGGTTTCTTAGGAATACTGTGTTCCCTCCTAATTTCCTGCCAGTTGGCATCTTTGCAACATCTCCACTGCTGCATACTTTGGGGATGCAGTGAGATTTCTCCTGTTCTTTGAGGTTTGCTGCTATTTGCTTAAATTTCAGCAAGCTCCTCTGTGCAAACACACACGCGGATTTAATTGTGAAAAGCTAATACTGAGATGAACTGTCTCTGGTTCTGTTTTCTTGGTCTACTCTGTGTTTGCTTGGGAAGGCATGGCCTTTATGCTTTGGGTTTGTCAGGATCCTTTCAGATAAGGTTAGACGTGTTTTGTCTCTGAATTGTAGCAAACAAAATAATTTCGATTTTTATTTGCATTCTGCAAATCGAGCCTGATGGAGTTGCTCCAGTGTGGCATTTTGATCCCTGCCCCCCCACCCCCTTAATTTCCTGATCCAGCTGGTTTTAGTTGGTTTGTTCCTGGTGGCTGGGCTTCCAGATGTGCTCGGCAGCGTGGGAGCAGCTGGGTTGAGGACGAGTTGTGGCTGTGCGGTGCTTGTCTGGAGCACTGCAAGGAGAAGTGCCTGGTGGCAAATGCTTGAGTAGCCTCTTTCTCCTGAGCGCAGGTGTCCCCAAAAATGACCACAGTGCAAATGTCGTCTTTGCTGAAATACCTCCCATTCTCTCGGGTGGTCTTGCAGCAAGTGAGATTCCTCATCACGGCAGCCAAACATGGCTGAGGAGGGATGCCAGTGTTGGTGGCCCTTTCCTGGGATGGGTACCTGCCAAACATGCTGCCCGAAGGCTCTCCAGCTCATTTCTTGTAACCCCTCAGAACGCAGCCTCTTTGGGCTGTATTGATGTGGGTTGGGTTTGAACAGGCTATTAGCTCCGTATACCATTACCAGTTCCCAGAGCCTGGAAAAACACCAAATTCTTTCTATGGTGAGTCACCTTGCTAAGGGGTGCTACCTCGAGCCCGGGGCTTGCTCTGCATTGATGCTTGCCTTAGGGCAAGTGATTTTAATACTCCTGTACTCGTTTCCTCAAATTAATTTGAGGATGCTTCTGATAGAGGCACAGCACAGGCTCCGGGAAATTAAACACTAGCAACAAATGCCACACGGTAGATGTCTTCAAAGACTTCAGCACCCTATTCCAGCCTCTCGGACCATCCAGACCAGCTGTAATCAGAAAAAGGTGGAGGGAAGGAAGAAACATGTTTCTTTAAGGAAGTTAACTGTCAGATCCAGAGCATATTGGAGCATGGATCCAGCTCTAGAAGAATACATTCTGTGGGATGGGCCGTCAGGAAGCCTTGAGGATTAATTTAGATTTTGACTGTGGATTTGAGCTCTTTTTTGGCTTTAGGTTCCTTGCCTGGAAAATACTGGTTTGATGATTCATCACCACTTCATGAGGGTTGTAAGGACTAGCAAAATGGTACCTGAATGCAAAAAAGATCATAATAATGCTTTGTATATGGATAGGAAATTAGCTTACTTCCTTTCTTTGGCCTATCTGTGATACATGGCTACTCTGGGTTTTCCCCTGTAACTAGAGATACACATTCAATGTGTCTAATTGATGGAAAGCAGGAGGTGGAATGACATCATCCCGCCCTGCCTTCCCACTGTGGAAATTTAATCTGACTTTACACAAGTAAACCTTTCCTTTTTTCTTCTTCTTTATTTTTCCTCCTTCTGTTTGCATAGAATCCTTGTCCTTTGTTCAGAATGGGCGAAGTGTGAAAACAGATTGGAAAGTGATAAAAGAAGCAGGGCGCTGTCACTTCTTCTTCTTCAGCTCTTTTTCCTCTTGGTTCAGCTGCATCCTTTCCAAATTGCATCCTTTCCTCTCTATCTTTGATTAGAAACAGGACCTTTTCCAAATCATATTTATCGTTTTTAATAATGCTGAATGCATCCTCTGAGCATAAAAAAAAAAAAAAAAAAAAAAATTCCCTGTAAAGAAGATCCTAGGTGAGTCCATGGTTCTTGTGAGCCAGATACTCTGTGGTGTTGGCTCATAATTGGATGATGACTGCAAATAACTGAAAAACAAAATTCTTTTCCTTGGAAAGCTCCTGTATCTTATGAAAAAAGGCCCTATCTGGGGTGAATAACAGTGCACTTGGAAACTTATGTGGAGTGCTGTCTATCAAGAATATCACTGAAAAAGGGGCAATTTTTAATTTTGATAGTGTCAGCAATGTAAATACTAAGCTTTGACTGTATAGTAAGTAACTAATAATTGTGCAAAGAAAGGGTGCAACAAAACACTTCTACAACACAGCAACAAAACCGACATGTTTCCACAAGGGAAAAAAAAAGCAAATCCCACAGCTTTTCAATGGAAATTTCTGTTTAAAAGCTTCCAGATTGCTTCTGCTAAGGGTGTCCATAAACCTTTCGAGTAAAATGTTATCAAGTCTAATACATGGTCTAGGAGAAGTTTTCCTTCCTGTTATTGGTCCTTCATTTTTTCAGTCGTTTCTTCATCTGGTCTACAACCTGGATGCTGTCACCCATGTGGGTTGGTTTTGGGTTGTTTGGTTTTTTTTTTTTAATACTTTAGTTCATTGGTGATGGGAAGATAATTCAAGTTTTAGGTTGAGCTGACTAAATTTGGAAGCAGGCTCATGTTTTGTCTTATTTAGCAAGTTCCCTACCAAGAGTGGATTCGATCACGGACAGAGGGATCTGGTTTCTTTACATAGCATCTTGAAAACTTGCCAGCGTAAGCACTTCACAGTTTGGGTCAATGGTATTTATAGGCTACATAAGAATATCTTTTTCTTGCAGACTTTCCTGAGATCTCTTTTCTACTCTGAAGTCAACTGCCTGAACAACAGCAAGGCTATAAAATGTCTGCTACTATAACCCCACGATAGACCTCCATGGCTTGTAACAGGACCTTTTCATACAATAATTCAAATTTAGAAGACTTGTGGTCACAGTGGGTTTTGCCCATAGGACACATGAACTGTTATTTGAAGGTAAAAAGGGTGATCATGGTAAATTGTGCTATACTTTCCTATGCTTTTGCTTAATCCTTTGCACAGGCAGGGTTCTGTCTTTCCTCAAGGCTTCTTGTAAAGCTTTATGCCGCTGAACCTTCTGTGGTTGCGACCATGTGTGTAAGTACTAACAGCTCGAAGACGAATTCAAAGGGAGCGCTGGACCAGTCCTTCAGAAAACACAAAGCTATTGAGCAGATCCACGAAACCTCTCAGACACCCGTCGGGTAAGAGCTAGTGCTCTCGAGGCAGACCTCCAGTGCTTTGCTGGTGTTTACTTCCATGTCCTCGTAAAGCTTAAATCTAAAAGTTTACATGTGTGCTGCTTTATATTGACATTTATACTGCGCCGCATGTGTGAACACCCCATCTCTGAAGTGCTTTCAGATGGCAGCTCTTGCTTTTTGCAACGTGACCCCCTTGGTTTTGTGTGCGTGTGGATGTGCGTGTGTGCGCACACAAAAATAGACCTGGAGCAGAGCGTGGGGGACTGGGATTTTTCCAACCCTGCAGCCTGTCAGGGAGCAAAAGACCAGGGATGACTTGGGCTGTAGTCAGGGTCGATGTTACGAATGTCCCGAGCCCGGAGAAACGCCTGTGTCCCAAATCTGTGCAATGTGGGGAGCCTCTTTGTATTTGCAGACTGGATAATGCTCCCCAGAAAACCTCTTTCTTAGAGTATTTTCTAATTTCCTGGATTCCCAGAGAGGGGTAGAAGTTTACAAGCTCCAAAGTAAAATGGGTTTTCTAACCTCAAAAAAATGTCTGTCTTCAGTTGAAATGCTGGCGATAAAAGATTTTTCAGGGCGTGGGCCACGTCTTATTTTTCTGAACTGTCTGCTCATCCTAACAAGCTGTGTCCAAATAAAAATGTGTAGTTTTGAGCAATAAAAACAAGAGTGTGTCTTGCGAAGAACCAAGCAGGGAGATGCATTGCTCTTTTCTTCCAGCTAATATGTTTGTGCTGAGTTCCCAAGCATTTCTAAAGAACAACAACCCCGCAGCTGTTGTGAATAGCTCAGCATTTGAGCAAATGAGTCTTTGATCTCTGTATCTTTAATAACACCGTGCCCGGTTCAGTGGCATCTCAGAAACCTATTCATGGGCACAAGAAACGCATTTTTTCCAAGTTGCCCAAAAGCCCAGACAAAAATGCCACTGAGAAAAGCTGCGGTAGTGCTCAGCTTGGTGTTTCATCTGCAGGGCTGAGCATGGTGGACCAAACCATGTGGCCCTGTGCCTAAATACAGCTTGAAATCTCTCTGCTTCCTCCTGTTACGGACAGACTCCCTACAAAGAGATTTTTGGGGGTAGGCTGTTCACTGTAGAACAGAAAGACTTGGGAAGAAAAATTAATCTGTCCTTTGTACTCGAGTTTGGTTTAATCGTACAGTAAATGAAGCCTGCTCCACAAATTATTTCTTTTTATATATGTAGTGAACCACTGCAAGCAGAATATGAACTTCTGAACTCAACTGTGTGAGCGTTATTAGAAATCTTGCATAATAAAAACATACTGGGTACCAGATAATATGGTATGCTGTTATCAATCAATGTGTAACGTACATCATTCTCATGTGTCACTTACAGGGATGCTTTCAGATTTGCTTTGAATGAGGTGGGGTTTTTTTACTGGAATTAGTTGGAAAATATGTTTTCACAGGTGCCAGTCATCTCTTGTGCATGAGTGTCTTTTTTAAGGATAAGTCAGTAGTTTTTGAAAATATTGTGGTACTTTGAGTAGAGAATGAACAGTATGTGGCTGGGAGAATATAAAAATGCCTGGGCTTTCGTCTCTCTTTTTATATTTGTCTTTGCTTGAAACTGAAAATAAAGCGTAGGTTTGTAACTTTTCCATAGTGGTCCTCGGCTGTTGCTGCAAAGACTGGTGATAATATTGGGAGAGCATAAAGAGCTGAACCTGCCAGGACTGGGCTCTCACTCCCACGTTAAATTTTGCAGCAAAGGATCTTATGATCACACTCGCTTCTCAGAGGCACAGGTGAAAGGTGTCCATCGGGCAAGTCACAAACTACATCAGTCCTGTGACAACGCTGCCTGAACAAATTACTGTCTTAATCTGGATTTGAGGTGATAGCTGAAATGAGAACGCCTCTCTACTGCAAATCTTCTTTTTAGCACATCTTTACGGTACTCTGTGAAACTCAGATGTTCCCCTTCTCTTCTGCCTAATTTCCAGCTGGCGTAAATGAGTGTATAAGTTCCTCTGAGCTTGTTGTCAGAGGAAACATCTGGCCCTATTATAGTATAGATTTGGATTAAATTCATTGTAATGTTAATGTCTTTAATGCATTTATGCTGTGGTGGACGCATGTTAAATTAAACACAATTTATGCTGAATGCCTTGCAGCATTTCAGCTATCCTTGTTAAAGTGAAAAAGAAAAATGCCTTTAGTCAAGCTTTCAAACTTTAACTCACGCAAGGGGCAAGTAAAGTTTTGACCAGGGATTCGGTGTGTCTGAGGATCATACTGAAACTTCCAATTTCCTGCTCTTTATTGCTCAGAGAACATTAAGCCTAATTTGAATTGGTAGGGGAAAAGGTAGAGTTAAGACGATGATGATGATGATACAGCTAGGATTACAGCTTCTCTGTGAACAGAGGAGTCTTCTGCACGCTTGTGAAAATGAGGTATTTCCTGGTGTCTTCTAGGCTGTCATCAGATTCTAATAGCTGAGCAATGCGGAATGATCTGCACGGTAATGAGTTGGGAGAAAACCTGAGATCCCTCTTCTTTGCTGTGTGGGCTTTCCTTACCTTTATGCGTATGCAGGGAGGAGTGGAAGGGGAAATTACATCAGGAGGAAAAATCCTCTTCTGATTACAGCCAAAAGGTGGATATTAGACCTACAGACTCTCTTTTTTTTTCAGTCCTGCTGGGTGGCCCTGGGCATGTTGTTCATGCTTCCCGTGCTGCTTTCCCTCCCACAAAATGCAGGTGATAACTCTTGGCTTTTGGGTGCAGAGCGCATCCCCACTCTTACCCTTGAGCCAGCGGCGAGGGAGAGCCCAAGGTGGGGGCTTCTTGCTGGCAGGATGAGGTGTGGGACATGCTGGCAAGCAGGGACTGCCCCCAGTAACAAATACTGGTGTGTGGGGAAGAAAGAAAAAGAGAGGAAAAAAAAAAGGAGAAAAAACCACCTGCCTTCTTTTAACCAGCTCTGATTTAATTGTCTTCCATCAGAACATCCTGCTCAGCAGCTGAGCCCTCTCCTGAGAGCGCTTTCCACACCCCCTCTCCTTCCTGCAAGGAGAATACTGTCTTTGCAGATGGCAGTTGTTTGCTTTGCGGTTACTGATCTATGGAGCAATTTAGAGAGGAGGGGGGAAAACAAAAATCCCCAACTTTTCCTTTTTTAGGTTTAGTGGGAGTATTTACCCTGTCTGTTCATCTTGTGTGTTCACCAAAGGCGTTGCAACCTGTGCAGGGCTGCAATGAGATGTGCGCTCCTGTCGCGCAGGATCCGATGTCCGGGTGGAGGTCGGAGTTTGGCATGGAACACAGGCTCTCCTTCCTCAACCAGGAGGCAGTCTGCAAGGTGCAAGCAGGGGAGCTGCAGCAGGTCCCTGGGCTCTCCAGCAGCCCCAGGCAGGAGAGGCAGAGGGCTGGAGCTTCTGGGGAGGGTAGGATACATCTCTGAGCATCCAGGTCTGGGGAAGGGATCTGGGCATGCAGAGAGGAATTTGGAAATGCTGTCAGGTTATGGAGATGAGACTGGGGCTGATCTCAAAGGGAGACTGAGGCTTGCCTTCTCGCTGTCTTCCTCAGCAGGGAGGAATTGCTCTCCATGTGCCCCCCTGTGCAGCTCCCCAGGGCTGGCCGTGTCCCCTCTTCCGGCGGCACTGGGCCTGCTGCCTGCGAGGATAATGCTTTCAATTAGGCTTTTTAGGGTGGCGAAGGGTAGGCTAACTCAGGTGGTGGCGTGTAGACTTCCAAACTCTAACCAGAGCATCTGTTTCATGTCAAGGGACCGGTATAAAGCATTGTATCAAAGCTCCAATTGGTGTCTCTTTATTGACCCATCTTTTGATTTGATGTTAAGGTAATGCAGCCGCACGGCTGGCCTGGTGTTGCTGTCAGAACAGCATCAAGCATCCTACAGGCTCAGTGCTAGCAGAGCTCAGAAGAGGAGCAGCAAGCTGTGTTAGCCTGAGTTGCCTTTCCTTCTCTCTTCTCATCTCTCCTGGGCATAACCTTCCAGGAGCGGAAGGGGATGTGGACTGCATCTCTCCATGCTGCTGTCTTCCTTTGCAGACTTTGGGAACGTACCTAATAGGAAAGCACTTAACTGCCAGGGGGCGTTTGTACAATGACACAGTTAATGACTGCACTACAAATTTTATAGATGCTAAAGTTCAAGATGGTCTACACTGCGCACTGGAGGAGGCTTGCTTGGGGTGGAAAGTGGGGGAGTAGAGATGTTGTCGGCAACGTTGGGCTCCCCGTGAGGACCACACAGAAATGATGTATCTTCCGGCAGATGTAGCTGGAGGTCCCCGCTCTTGCCAGTGGCCACAGCAACTTCTCCGCAGCAAGGATGAGTAGGCAGGACGGAGCAATCCCAGGGGCTGGAGCTGGCTTCCGGATCACCCACCACTTGCGTCAACTGGCTGCACAGACATTGTTCGGTGAATAAGTGGGGAATCAGGAACAGGGATGCCATAATAAATAGTGAATGTAGCCTAGACACTGCCTCGGGATCTACAGCTGAAAGCAAAGGTGCGTCACTGCTGTGTTTCTGGAGAAGAATCTGGAGAAGGAGAACCACGAGAATCCCATGGGATCCCGTGGCCCGGAGGCAAATGCAAGGAAACATGGAGGCACTGACCTTCAAGGTGAGAGTCTTCCACAGCTTTGCTGCAGACCACCAAGCCCTACCACCCACGTGGCAGCTGGAACCCCCAGTGCTCGGGACCACAGCCTGAGGAGGAAGGTCGGAGCGAGCCCCGTGCACTTGGGACGGTTCACCACGGGGTTTGCCCTGGGGCGACCTGGGCTGCGTCTCTACCCTGTCCTGTGTGCTCCCCATCCCACCTACTCCTCCCACATGGATGGGAGGGAGAGCTCGCCGGGGCTTGGCCCTCTTCCTATCAGCCAGCAGATCTGTGAGCCTGTTCCTGAAGGGACCAGGCAGTGAGGGGGAGTTTGGATGGTTTTGGCAGTTTTCTGGCTGGGTGGTTTGGTTTGGTTGGTTTTGGGGTTTTTTATTTTCATTTTAGGGGTTTGGTTGGTTGGTTGGTCTTAACGGTTTTTTCTCTGTTTCCAGCTGGAGCCTTGCCCAGAGGTCCAGCGGGGTGTTTGTGTTTTGGGAGAGTTGTGGAATCAAAGGACTTTTGTGCTCATCACCCTTGCTGTGAAATGCAAATGTGTGCATGCTTTGCAAGTCTAGCTGAGACTTAAAAAAAAAAAAAAAAAGCCCCTGATTTGCTGTTTTATTTCTTTAGAAATATCTATTTGCTGCTGTAACAAAGTGTACTATGATTAGATGTATAGTTATTTTTCAGTATGGAAA
Source organism: Pandion haliaetus (assembly GCA_013401275.1). Lineage (NCBI taxonomy): Eukaryota > Metazoa > Chordata > Aves > Accipitriformes > Pandionidae > Pandion > Pandion haliaetus. The sequence goes on along the minus strand of VYZV01042806.1, from coordinate 176,759 downwards.
AAAAAAAAGCAGACTTCTGGAAGTGCTTTAAAATAGATCAAGACACTAAATTATGTGTGTCTTTTCCTCTCAGAATCATTACAGCATTTTCCTTCTTAGTTTCTTCCTGTGTCCCACAATGTAAAGTAAGTATCCTACCCTGGATTGCGTCTCACAGACTGAGCGGTAATCTCTGAGTCTTTGAAGATGAAATCTGTGGGATTCTGCAGATGAAACGTGTGGGATTCTCTATGTGCTTTAGTACAGAATGCCTACTTTGTTAATAAAGTTTTCTGCACTCAATGAGTCTACTCAAAATCCTTGGTTGTTTTTTGTTTTTGCTAATCTTTACATTTTTCATGTGCCTTATATTGTCTGGTGTCACATAGCTGCATGTTTCAAAGATGTCTGTAGCAGAGGCAATGGCAGTATTGCTGTACTGAGCTTTAAGGTTCATTATGGCTTAAGGAAAACAAGAGCTGGATTTTGTCCTCTGATATGTTATTGCTCCTATCTTGGCTTTAAAACATATTAGTAGGGAAAACTTAATGAACCCTGTAAATCTGGTGAAGTATTTTAGTCTAGTTTATTTTGTAGCCCAGGTGATTGCAGCCTAGTGTGGTTATAAGACAGGGCAGGAACTCGTTAATTCACCAAGTGATCAGCTTGCAAGACTCTGCCTCTGTGCAAGTCACTTGGCCTCCTTGTGCTCTAACACTGCCTCTAAACTGGAGACAACTGTGATATTTACTCAGGAGTACTGGCTGGAACTGGGAAATGGGGAGTTTCAACCAGGGTTAAAAACCAAAGCAAACTGGTAGGGAATGGATTAATGTGGGGTGAGCGATGCAAAGCTTGGCTGCAGTTCAGGAAACACCAGAGTGTCCCGAGTGGTACTTGTGGGATGCTGAGCAGCAGTCAGATGCAGCAAAGATGCGACTCTGCTCAATCCCTTAGAGACACATTCATATTTTCCCAATTTCACAAGCCATGTTTCCCTGCTACCCCTGACAAGAGGGGCCATTGGAAGTGACAAATGCCATATATCTTGCTAATGGATGTTGTGTCTGAAGATAGTGACTCTGAGTTAAGAGGCTTTAAACCAAGTTGTTGTTTTCCCACGGTGATTTTTTNTTTTTTTTTTTTTTTTTTTTTTTTTTGTCTTGCTGTTCCTGGTAGCTCAGAAGAAGTTAGCTGGATTAGCAGCAAGTCAGATAAAATCTGGACGGGTTGGAGTAAGTCTGAGGGATTCTCTCTCTTTGGGAAAAGGTCTGGCTCGGATTAAGTTGCTATTTATATTTCTAATGCAAAGGTACTTGCGGTCCAACTAAAACTGTGAAAACTTTTCACATTCTTTACATCCCAGTGAAAGTAATTTGTTCAAAATAGTGCTGGTTTTAATGGCATTTTTCTTAAATGGCAATTCTTCCACCATAAAATACCGCAAAAAGCTGTCGGTGTTTGCACGAAACATTCTGTCCTGTTCATAGTCGCAGACTCTGGTGGGAAACGGTTAAGTGAGAGCTGCTGACCTTGTGATGGCAAGTGATTTACTGCCCACCTGGATGGAGAGGAACTGGGAAGGGTCTTTGTAGCATGTGGGATGAGCAGTTTTGAGGGAGGATCCCTACAAGCACCCATGGCTGGAAGTGGGTTGGAGTTGAATTTATCTCCTTTTAACTTTTCTTATTAATCAAAACACCCCACCCCTCTCCCCTAGGACATGTTGTTCTATGAAAGGATGAGAAAAGCATCTACTTTTTGCTACGTCTAGTGCTTAAATGCCTGTTCTACGTGTGGAGGAGCAGAGCTGAGAGACAGGTCTTCTCCATGTTTGGAATGAAACTTGGAGACCCTTTGCTCAGGGAGATGCTGTGGTGCGCTGTCTGCTCTTGGAGTAATTAGTCACCACATACAGCAGAGCATCCCAAGGACTGCACGTGTTAGCTTTGAGATTCATGTTATATCTGAGTTACAGCTATAAGTTATAGCAGATGGTTTTATCCTTGTTGAATCATAGAGCACTATTGCAATAAACACAACAAATAATTTGTGCATGCGGAACATCCCAAGGGTCCTACTAAAGCCCTTAATCATTTTCTGGGTCTTATTCTACCTCTGTGCTAATATGACTTGCTGTATGGGATAGTTTCTCTTTTCCCTGGATGTATCTCCTGTGAAAGGATGAAGGCTGCATGGTTTAACTCGAGCACTTCTGACTTAAAATGGGAGACAGTTGGGTTTTGGGGCTGGAGAGCAAGTGTTTCTTCTGCTCCAAAAAGTTTCTCAGGAGTCTGAAAGGGACTTTTCTCAGCAAATGTTTGTTTCTTCAGGGGTGAAATTAGGTGACCTATATTCCATCTAAGGGATGCATGATAGATAGGGCTTCCGCAGAGGAAGGAATTTCACTCCTGACGAATAATAATAAAATCCAAAAGAAGGAAACCACATATAACTCTTGATCCCTTTTGGACTCTGACCGTTCCCAGAAGCGAGCGTGACTAATAGGTTTGCTCCAGGGCAAGCTGAATATTTTGCTGAAGTAAAAATAAAATCCAGAAGCCCAGACTGATGTGTGTGACATGAGTCATCTTCAGAATTCTGTAACTCCGTCCTGCTCTGTGGGATCAGACAGCAGATCCCTGCTGAGCTTTGCTGCAAGGGGCATGGTAGGGCATGGAAAGTCCTGCTGCAAAATAACTGTGAGGTGAGTCAACTTTGCTTGAATATGCTTTGACTCGCTGGTTGGAGTATCGGGGTGTATTATCGAGATGTTGGCACAGAGTACAGAAGGCTGGTCTGCCTCTTTGTGATTTCAGGTGTTGGTTTTTGCGGCTAGGATTGCTGCCTTGCATAGCCACGGGCAACACATGTGGCCTCCCACGTTTTCAGGAGATGCCGGTGGTGATGGTGGCCACTGGAATGGCCAAAGTGGGGACAACAAAAGCGTGATGGGTTTGCAGGGAATTGTGCAATGGGCCAGTGAGGCTTGAACTCCACTGGGCAGTAACGGGAATGATAAGCGTTGGGCAGGGATGCTGTGCCCGCTCAGTGTGATGCTCTCCGTGAGTAGCAGTGGCTTTCATTGAGACACAGAAAGGCACCTCTGAGACCTTTGGTCATTTTTCAGTGGTGCCAGGACTGTGTGCTGCTTTTAGCTTGAGAAAGGATTTCACCCAAACAGAACAAATACAGGTCTAAATGGAGCGTGACCCATCCTGAGTTGGTGCTTTGAAGGAGCTCAGGTCATTTCACGCTGACGGGTGGGAACCGTGTGAAAGGCCAAAGAAGGGAAAATGTCATATGATTTCCACCAAAAACTAGGCAGAAGTTGATGCCTTGGACTGCGTTATGTTTGAGTCATTGAGTTTGGTTCCAAGAGAAATTTGTTGGAATTGCAATCGATGCAAACCAAAACTGGACGAAGGTACTAGGCAAATGCCAAAAATTGGAGAAGGAGCCAAGCTATGAAGAGGGTGGGCTAAATTTCTTCTGCGAGGTAACTTGTCTCCATAAGGGACTTGGGACAGTGACCTTGAGGGGACTGATCTGTAGGGACACAATTTAATGTACTTAGTGAATACGATTATCCATTTTATTCTTTTAAGAAAAACCAGAATAACATCCTTCCAATAACTCTGCTTGTGAAATGTGTCTCAGGGTAGATAAAAATGAAGTAAAAAATTTCCAGTAGTTTTGGTTGTGTAACACTGAATGTATCGCTTCTTGCCAAAAACCCTGATAAGACCTCTATATGGTTTTTCTTTTAATTAAAACTATGATTTTTATGTACAAACAAAATATTTGTGCTATATTTTTCTTTTATGGAATATTATGTCACTTCAGAATTTGTTCCCTGTTCAGACACTAAATTCCCTCTGGGAGGGAAGTAAATCTTTTAAAGTGCATTCTCCAGTCATCCCCTCCAATACTCCCGTCAGATATTAAGAGGCCCAATGCCTGATCATAAATATTTCTGGGTTTCTAAAATGCTGTGAGGAACCTGGATGCCTCTGCTGGTGTAGTTGCTTGTATTAATAGCTGCAAGAGAAACATAAATTTGATCTCTGCTGTACGTATATAAATGAAAGGGCTCTATACCTTTAAAAATGTTTTTCTTTGCAATAAAAGTAGCAGGATTATTTATAGGCAGTCACTTGAGTTTCTTGTGCTTTAAAGCAGGGCTACTCAATTTTTATTTTTTTTTTTTTTTTTTTAATTGATGCCTGCTGGGTAATTTCACCCAGGTCCGTGTACCAACACGACCAGGGCTGCTCAGGGCTTTCTTGGTGGCACACGCATTTGCTCTCTGGGAAATGAGAAGAATAGCAAGAAATGTGGGAATGTGTGGGACTTCGTGTGGGCAACGCTTGGACGCAGGCTGGGGCCGGAGCAGAGCCTGCCGCCGGAGCAGCTCCGCTCGGCAGCACTGGGAGCGAGGCAGGATGAACACGGTGCTGTGTCGTGCGGGAAGGCCGATGGCAGCTTCTGTGATGAACAGGCTCTTCTTGGTGTGTTTCCCCAGGGGAGGGAAAAGAGAAAAAACCACTGGACATCGGTGAGAAATTTTCTGTTTCTTTGGCAATTATAGGGAGGAAAATGGAGGTAAAAGAACAGGATGCTTTTGAAAGTTGAAAAGATGCTTGCTGGCTTGTTTATTGTGTCTGATTGTGGAAAACCTTTGCATACGCTTTTAAATGATGAGAAATGGCTGGTTTGGACAGCGATCCATGCCTAGCCTGAATGTCAGTTCAGTGGGGGATTTACTGGAAGCGAAGGAGTGAGGAAGGCAGTGAGTGAAGTCTGTGCGGCGGCTGCTAACCGTGCCGGTGCTATACGTCTTGCCATACGACGGGAAGAGACCAGACCAGTTTTGCCTTTCCCATTGGATTTTTTTGAGCCTCTATTTCCATTTCTATTTTCATTTTCTCCATGCCTACTTTGGGACACCTGTTGGGAAATGCCTTTCCAGGGAGTGGGAGCCACAAACTGCTGCTTCTTTCTTAATACAGCTGAGCCCTGAGTTTGGAGAGCACTGCAATGGCACGGCTTTAATGTATCGAGGCCTCTGGCGACTTTCTCGGCTTTGCCTGTGGTTGAGCCAATCTCAAATTAAAGGGAGCTTCGGGATGCGGTCTTGGGGACTTCGAGGCAGTTACTGTCTGGTTAAAGATCGCTCATCCCTTAGGGTGAAATCATCCACCTGGCCAGGGAGTGAGAGCAGAAAGCACTATGAGTTTGTGAATGTATATCTTGCAGATTTATAGAAAAAGCTTACTATTGAAGAGGGGCTCGTGTGTTAGTTCTTGCTGAAGCCTGTACTTTTGAACCTTGTGGAGGTCCCCCCGAACCATGGATTTATTGCATTAACAGAATTTATGTTGCAGAGACATCCTGCTGCAAGCTGCGCCTTGTGAGAAGTGCTGTTGCTGGAAGCATCGCATACATCTAAAGTAGAACACACTGCAAAATGTTATAATGACTAAACTGGGCATTCCTGTGCATTAATTCCAGCCAATTTGCTGAGAAATTATGTAATTTGTAGAGCTAGCATGATGAGAAGTCTCCTGACTTGTAATCGTAAACCACTTTCCACCTGCCTTTCCATATTGGCTCCACATGGTAGGAAGGAAAATCCACTGTTTAACATCAACCTCAACGCTTCAGGGCTGGAGCACAAAGGGTCTCGGTTTTCCTCCCAGGAAAGGTGAACTTGGAGGTGAGTGTGTTTTGCACAGTGTTTGCAGGGCGCGTTTGAGCGCGCCACCGCAATGCTGCTGGCAGGGGTCTGAAATCCTGCCGCAGATGAGCTGCTCCGGCTCCCCACGCTCTCCCTCTCCGGCCTCCCCCGCTCTTTCTGCACGAGCTTTTTCCTAGGAAAAAAGTCATAAAACGCTAACTCTTTCTTCCCTGTTACTTTGGTCCTCTCGCTCCCCCCAGCTCTCTCCCCAGAACACACGTTATTCTATTTCATTGCAAACGCTTTGTTCGCCACCCTTAAGCCCCCTGAGCTTCCATGTGGTCCCTCACCCTTTCTGCACCTCCAAGGTCACTGAAGATCCTGTTCACCACTGCTGCTTGGGTTTCCTCTCTACTGCTTCCTTTTCTAGACTCTACTTTGCTCAGCTACTCTTGCGTGCAGTTGTAAATTGTGCTTAATTGGGGCTCTGTCGCTGGCCTCCAGGACTCTGTTTGCTGTGGCCATGCTTTTCTTCTGGCAGCTTTGTCCTTCCTCAATGTCTGTGTGTCACCATCCTCTGTCTCTTGTTGCTCTTCCAACCTTTCTCAGGGCTTCATCCTTCCTTGGAGATTTTCTTTATTCCCTTCTGGCCTTTTTTTAGCCTTTCCTGTTGCTGCCTCTCAAGCCTGGGGCAAAATTTCTGCAAATACCTTTGAAGCCATTTCATCTTCCTTGTTCTGATTGTCAGGCTGCATCCAAGTTTAGGGCAGTGCCAAGCAAACCGCCCCGTATAGTTGTAGCTTCTGTTAGTCCTCCGAGTCCTATATTGTCCCTTGATTTAATTGGCAAACTTCCCGGGTCAGGGACCACCTTGCTGCGCCTGTAAAGCACCGTGCACAGCCACTCCGGCTCCAAGAGCAGCTTCCCGGTTCCTTCAATACCGACAGTTGTACAACCCTCGTGTGGAAGGTGTAGCTGTGCCTGACAGCCATGGGCACGAGTCCAGTGAAACCTTCCAAGGCGTAGCTTGGGAAATGCTTGGCTTGATCATCGTTCAAGGTGAAAGATGTGTTAGAAACATGAGACTGTGCCACTGGAAATGCACTTTGGTTTCCCTTTTATTTGACCTTTCAGAACTGCTCTGCTGTGAGTAAACCAGGCGAAGCTTTGCTTCTGTGCTCTGCTGTGGCTGGCCCAAACCTTAAAACAAATTGTATATATACATGTGTGTATATAGAACAATTAAACAGAAGAGTGTCTGGAATAGATGGTGGTTGATAGAATGTTGTCAGCACGATGCCTTCACAATAATCATCTTGTGCTCATCAAACAGGCCTCAGGCAGACACGTGTGCACTGTTGGAAGAGAATTTGAGCTTGCTATTCAGTTACAGGTTTGCAGGTGTAACCCAGCCGCTTCGTTTCAGCTCCTGTTCTGCAAACTGAAACATTTGGCAGGGTTAATGGGATAAATTCCTTCATTGCAAACCTAATGGCTTCAAAACTACTAAGCTTGCTTATTATGAGGCATTAAAAAGGATTGATGGGCAAATCATCAGAGATCGCTTGCATTGGTTAAGAGTCTGCCACTGATTACTTAGAGCTTGCACAAATATCAGCCTCTCGTGCTTGCGAGTTTTGGGTGGGTTTTACAGATCAGCCACAGTTGTTGACTTCAGATCCAAATCTGAACATGCCCGCGTGACAAAAATCTGTTAGGTTTCCAAATCTTAGTTTGGTCTGTGGCCTGTCTCAACTGCATCTGAAGAATAGCTCTCTCTGTTTACCCACTTGGTGATGGTTGGGATTGAACTATTTGCTACATAAGAATATCTCTGTTCCAAAACTGGGCTTGATGTGGGCATATGTTGTTTGCAAATTGAGAGAGATTAACCCTGGATAGCTATATGGCACTGACTCCAAGCCTCCTGGGTCCTAGCCCAGATCCTTAGCAACGTCATTGATTTTCTTCAGACGTTAAATCTCTAACATATTGGCGTGGATGCCTGCAGCAGACAGACCTAGATGTTAAAGTACTTCCAGTTTTGGAGGTGTTGGAAGGTGGAGTTTCTTCTCTTCCCGTAAGAGGAAAGATGGACAAGTCTGAAGCTTAAATTGAGTTATTTGGTTTGGATTTCACATTCACTTTAAGGATATTTGGATCTGATGTTCTGGTTTAGACCTATCTCCCTTGGAAATGTCAGTGCAGTTTGGTGATAGCCTAGAGGCATGCAGTGTTTGGAGAACGGCCAGGCAACTCTCTGGAGGACCACCGCAAAGCAAGCTTTGGGAATCTGTCTCTGCAAACCTCCTTAGAAAGCCCCGAGTATCTCTAATTTCAACGACCCCCATTGTCAGAATGTCAGGCAGTGGGTTTCCAATGAGATTGGTAAACGTTTAAGTCTGAGTCGGAAATTGAGACGACTTGGCTGCTGTTTGGTGCTGGTTTATATAAAGCAGACTAACACATGATTCCTTGAAGATAGTCTTTCTCCATCTCCCACTGCCTGAAAAGCCACATTAACACACTCAGAAGAAACAACTTCTGAAAAGTGATGTTCTGTGGCTGTGTTTACACTGCGGAGAGCTGGGTCTGCGCCAGCAGCTTATGCAAACAACCAGTATCTCAGTTCTAACAGACAGGAAGATGACAAAGCTCTAAAAGTGGTGGAGTTTGGGGTTGTTGGTGTTTTGGGTTTGTTTTTTTTTTTTCAATGGCAAAATTCCCAACAACAGCAGTCCTCGTGGTGTTTTGTTCTGACAACCGGAGCATTGCCAGACTTGCCAGTTCAGGTCACATCCACAGGCCTGTCAGGCTTTTTATTGGTTTTGAAAGGCTGTTGACTAGGGAAGAGATTTTTTTTTTTTTATTTTATTTTTTTTGGCTGCTTAACACAACAGCTTGGGCTTGGTTCTGTTTGCTGGATGCGTGTTTGTCTCTGGATAGAACCAGTTCCCAGGAGTATCTTTATGACGTTTGTGGAGCCAGCTTGCAAAGCTACCTATAGGATTTGGATTTGCTGGTTTAGTAATATTGAGGCATCCAAATGCTCAAGGCACTGCTTGAAAGGAGAGCCATGTAACCTTAAAAATAGGGAAAATTCAGCTGTAGATGGAAACTAATTTGGCCTGCCCCACCCACTTGGATAGCAAGATTTCCTTCTCTCCTTAACTTTTCAGTTGGGTTTCCTATCGTGCTGTCTAACATCAAAAAAAGTATGCGTAGGATTAAGAGATGTAGCTGGAAGGGGTCTTGGGGCATGACTGCCTCAACTGGGCATCAAGCTGAGGTTCCCAGGGCCCTTGGAGCAGTAGTTTGTTGCGTGGTGGCTGTTGTGCAGCATGGAGAGATGCTGGACTCGGTCTTAAAAGCCCAGTTAGATGTTTTAGTCCCTGTTTCAGAGGTAGCTCTTATCTCTCTTCCCATCAGGGCACTGCAGAGTATGAGCATACCCCACTTCTCTTTGCAGGACGCTGGAAGCAAGAGTCATCGACAGGCCTGGAAAGCGTCTTGAGAGCTTGGGTGCATGGTAGGGCTTTTCTCTAAGGAAGGAAGACCAGGGCACTTCTTTCCCGCTCTGGCAGAAAACATTTGTTTTCAAGCAAAGTTTAGAGGTTCCCTCTCAGCCCTGTGTTTATCAGAATATAATGTTCTGACCATCAGCTTAACAAATGCGTCAAGACTCTTGTGATGGCTCAGGGATTTCCAACTTATGAGTCAGTTAATGGAGAGCAAACTTTTTCGCACTGACACAGCACTGTGGCAGATTGGCCACTTGTCTGCGTGCCTGGACGGGTGAGCTGCCGAAAGGCGGGGGTCAGCTGCGATTTCTGCTTGGTTTCTCATGTTTTTTTGACACAGTTTCTCATTTTTGTGGTGGTTTTGAGGCTTGGATGAAGAGGTACTAAAGCATGAAAGCATTGCAACTGGCTTGAGAAGTCTCGCACATGCCGGACCCCCCACGCCAAGACTTTTGAGTCTCCAGGGATGGTGCTGGGAGCACTCAGTATTTCCCCATGGACTGAAAGCATCTCGGATCTGTTCTTGGCTGTATCTGCCAAGGATGGATGATGGTACAGGAAAGGGGTGAGAGGAGCCTGTGCAGACCTCTCCCACTGAGGACTGGTAGAAAATGAAAATCAAAAACTAAGTATAAACTGCCTAACCCTATAGCCATTCACATAACGCAGGAATTCTCTGACTTTAAAGGTCATGTTTATAAAGGTTTATAGATACTTCATCATACCTGGGGAAGGCAATGCTGTTTCACAAGATGGGTTTCCCAGCCTGGGAAGTGATTGGTAAATTATTTATATTTCACTAAAAACAGTTCTGCTGTTTTGTGAATACTTTTTTTTTTTTGGTGGCGCTGCTGGTAGTTAGGATGGGGAAACTTTGAAATGCTCTTTATATCTATAATTTTAATTTTAATATGGCTTCTATTAGAAGAATTGAAAAAAAAAAAAAAGACGAGAACAAACAAACTCTTCTTAATGTAACTTAATCTTCCTGTGGAATTTCATGATAAAATTTAGCTCAAAGTGCCAGAATACCATTATTTTCTGACTACATGGATTCAACAACTTGCAAACAAGCAAGATTCAGCTTGCTGGCTGGCAGAGATCCTTTGTCCTCTGATGGACCAATGTCCAAAGGAGAGCTTGAAGACTAAGATCTCTCCCTTATCTAGGCACTTTTTCTCTTGACTCATCCACTTTTCTGTTGAGCTTGTGTCTATATGGTTAGTGGCCGGAGTATTCAGCTAGGACTTTGGTACTCTGCCTGTATGTTTTTCCAGTCCTTCTACCTGTATTTTTTTTTTTTCCAGTAGAGGTGGTTTAATTTAAGGTTGATCTGCTTCACATCTGTCTAGAGTTGCCTTCAGGATCAAGCCCAACTGCCCGCTGCAATTTGTTTTCCAACTGTGCCTTGATGCGGCAGTGAAAGCAACTCTACCTTCCTCTGTCTCACCAGCAGCTGTACCTAAGCATGTTTTTTTAACATTTTAAGCTCCTCAAGGCAGAGATTTTTGTGGTTCAGGTGGTATGTTTTACACGCTGTAAAATGTCGTATGTGTTTATTTTATGGTACGGAAATAGTAATGAACAGGCATTGCTTCACCTGTCTCTGCCCTTGGTGACTGCCCATGGATGGAGAGTCTGGGTTGTGCAATAACATACACCAACCCCTTGCAAATGCTGATAGAAAGGCAAACTGGTGTTATTTGCACACGCTTTTTCACCAGTATTGAAACCTGGAGGTGTTTGCAACGCCACCGTATAAACGTGTGGATGTGTTGTTCAGTTAGCAAATGCCTTTTCTCATATGGTTATTTTGCGAGATGAATGCCAGTATAAACGATAGCATTCTAGTAACCTCTGTGGGAATCGCTGCAAAACACCATTAGGGCATAGTTCTTCATGCTAATAACTTCATTATTAATTTGTGTGTTTAGGAGTAGATTTCTGAAGTATTATAGCTCAAAAACCCTGCAGGTAGGCCCCTCATAGAATGCCAAAGAGCACATGGATGCCTAAGAATAGGAATCTCCTAAGTATCTTTCCAGATCCTACATGGTGTCTGGTGTAAAGCCCAGTGTCATCAGTGGATGCATTCCCAGTAACTCATTGTGCTTTGGACCAGACCTGCAGCACTGGTCCCATTCTCACAGAAATGTAATGGGTTTTTACCACTTGCAGCATTGGGTCCCAAGTGTCACATCCCCAAAAATGATGCAGGTTGGCTTGGTGGAGCCCACCATAACTTAGTTCTACTAGACGGCCATGTGCTTGGAGACTTTTTCTGCTAGGATCTTGTCCATAAACGTCTGTTACACATGCAAATTACTTTTTTTTTCTTGGACTGCTTTGCATTGGCCAAGCGCTGGCCTCCTGGAGCACTCTTGAAGCAATTTACTTGATGTAAGGGACAGGCCAATTACCTTTATGGGCATTTTACACAGAAGTGGCACCATTTTAACAGTCTGTAACTTATTTTATGCACCTATCATGCTGAAATAGGTTTTTTAGGCACACACAGAAAACACGTACATTTTAAGGCAATGTTTAGGAGTTGTCTTAGTGCTTCAGAGAAGACCTGCACCTAGCAGTTTCCTTCTCCATACGAAAGAAATTCACGCTAATTGTCAAGGTGCTGATATGACCCCAAGGCTAGTGAGAAGCTGGAGGGCAAGGGAGAGTCTGCAGGTTTGGGGATTAGCATCAGGCAGTTAAAGTGGAAGGGGAAAGGGGGAAAAGAGAACAACTCCACAGTGAAACATGTGGTTGCTCTTTTGCCTCATTTGCGTTGTCAGCCTAGTGATTTACGCTGGGTGAAATTCATTCCAGATCATGACAACAGATTAATAAATATGGTTTTTTGGACCTGATTAAAAAGATACTAGTCTCTAATATGTTTCCCTAAAGGTGTGGCACGCCTATGTTTCGCTGATCAACCAATTTCCATGAGTAACACGCTCTCACCCTGACACTGATTTGTGGCATCAGCAATACATAAGGCAGGTTCAGAGGCAGATAAAACATTTTGTTTCTTGCTTTATCCTGTTCAATTTGGAGTCTATTTTTTAACCTAAAGTATGTTCTTTGCCCAGTCGGGAAGGCCAACCAACTTTTCTTTTTACGATCCTTTATTTGCCAAAGGTATTAAAATGTATGCATATATATATATATATATATTCCTACAAGCAGGTTGCCAAACAAAACTGTCCTTACTGTGTGTCTGCTCCTGGGTAGCTCTGCCAAAGAGCAGTTCTGGAAGCTCCCCACTGGTCTTGGTTTCCTTCTAACTTTAGCCTCAATCTGTGACAGAAGCATGGGAATAGGAGAAAAAACCAAAAGTCTTCCCAGATTGCTGTGAAGACACAACTCATATCTTCACCTCTCGTCTTGAGGCAGGTTGGCAGAGAGCTGCAAGTGTGGAGGTCGGTGTTTGCCTATGTGTGCACTCACGTTCCTGTGCACCACGCTCAGGGCCTTACGACGCTGCTTAATTCTCCAGCATTCCCGATGCATCTGTGCTAAACTCTCTCTGAAACATTTTTAGTGGCCAATGTCTTAAAACAGCCCTCCGGACCAGCTTGATCCAGGAATGAGTGTACGGAGATCTGCAAGTTTGCCTCAGGCGGGTGACTCACTATCCCTCTGAGTCAGTTCCCCCGACGGCTCTGCGAGCATGACTTCATTGCTGTAGGTTTAGACTAACTGATCGCTGAAACCTTCCCAAGAAGAAAGATTAATGACAGTGGAAGTCAAAAGAGTGGGAGTTGCATGTTTATGGTGAGTCAAGTGAAACGAGGAGCTGGACAAGATGTGCACGTATTGGGATGTATGTGCTAGTTTATGTCATTGTGTTGACAATGTGTATTGGAAAGAAAAGCACCAATATGCAATCAAGATGCACTGGGTTCCTGGAAACTCCAAGAAGGATTTATTAGCCCATATTCAATGATGCTGAATGGGACTTTGCATCTGCCTTTCTATCTGTTATTCTAAGTTTTAGATCTATGGTTTTAACTGCTGGCTAGTCTGAAAAGCGCGTGGCTTTTTCTTGCAGGCTCCAATATATGTAAGTGTCCCTATGGAAGGAAGTCTAAGAACTAACAGTAACATAATCCGCTCATCAGCAGCCTGCTGAACTCCCCGAGCTTTTCACTGATCCTTCCAACTTCCTTCACCGGACAGCGCTTCCCTTTGCCTGCAGACAATTAACGACAGCTTTGGAAGGACGGCTGTTTAATTGCATTGCGGGGCTGGCTTCCACTGCTCGGCTGCTGTAAGGAGGCCGTGGTGCCTCCTTACCTTTGGCTTGGCTATTTCTCCTGGCAACACCTTGAGAGAAGCGAAGCGGTGCGCTCCAGTCTGACGCATTTTGCAGCTAGGATTTCCAAAACCCAGACCGTAAAAATCCCCTAACTCTGCACCTGCTATCTGTCCTGGAAAAGGTCTGTATCGGCTCAAATATTCAGCGGGAGATGGTAACCTAACAGTAAAAACACAAGCGATGGGAGAAAGAACAGAGGGTTTCTGTGCAGTTACTGCCCAGGATCTAAGGGTTTCTGCACATTGTGAATAAGTCTGAGCAGCCTGGTTTTATCACCTTAGCTCGAGAGTCAGGGACGGAACTAGATATGAGATACCAGGGGTTTCTTAACAGCACCTGCCCAAATGAGACGGCCGGAACCTGGTATCGCCCTTGTCCTCGTTCTGTGGGCAATTTCAAGACTGCAACTTCAAACTCTCTGTCCCAAGACCCTGTACTGGCCTCTAAAGCAGAAAAGCAATAACATAAAGAAAAGTAATTAAGGTTTGGGAAACTGTTCTATGGAGAGCTTTCTGGTTTGTGTCAGAAGTGTAGATCTGGACTCGGGGGTCTGGTTTAAATATGATACAATCAGAAACATACCCAGAAAAATGACTGTTTAATTAAAGAACACTTTTTAGTGCAAACCAAATAGAACACAACAGCTGAAACCAAGGGGCTGCAGTGAGGATCCTGAGAGAAGATAAATGCAGAGGAAGATGGGGGTGCTCCGTATGCTCATGCATAGCATCAACAGAAAGTATAAAGTAAAGCCAGATGTTGGCTGGGCTGGGCTGGCTCGGCTCCAGGTGTGTGCTCGTCCCTTTCTGCCTACCTGGGACTGTGCTGGAGCAGCTGCTCTGGTGTAGCTGGCTGAGTTTCTTGCTCTAGTTCTGAAAGCCGGCGTGGCACCCCCGTGATGGGATTTAAGCTTTGTGGCCAGAGAGGGAGATTGCCAGGGTGATCGGGGTTGAAGCGGGCAGCTTCGGGCCAGCCGGGCTTGCCAGCTGCTGTTCCTTAAAGGTGAATGAGAGGAAGGAATTCCTGCCCAGTTCGGTTCTGCTCTTTCCACTTGGGTGACTTTTCCTTTTTATTTTTCTGGCATTTATTTCTCCTTCAGGACCCATGGGCAGTACAAACCTGCAGCGGGCTGGCGGAGCTGAGGCTTTCCACCCGGCACCTTTAGAGCCCTAATCCTGCTCTTGGCAATCAGCCCCCCCCCAGGCAGTGCTATCTCTGGGACCACCTGCTCCAAGGGAAGCGGTGGGGGGGTAACCTGCTGAATGAAGGATTTGGGGTTGACTCTTGGTAGTTAAATTTTACCAAAAGCTCTGGAGCAAGAGGGGCTGTACAGCTCTTTCAAACCCCAGGGTTTGTTTGCGTTTTTTTTCAATATTTCATATTGGAACTCCCAGTATTCTTGCTTTGTGTATTTATATGTAATTCTTTTGAATCTCACTATCTCTTGGCCTCTATAAGATCCTGTGGCAGTGAGGTCTGTAGGTTGTTTGCTTTTTTTTTTTTTTTTTGTTAGATGTGTGGGGGCATTTTTGCTTTGAAGTGTCCCCTTGCAAGTGTCATCTAAAACAAACCTGACTTTAATAGAAATGTCAGTAATGTAATCTATTTGGTGAATGTACATTTTTCTGTCTTTTAAGTTGTCAGGGTAATTGATTAACAAAAACTTTCTGTACATCACTGTCTATTATACAGTTCCAAAATAATTTGATTAGAAATCACAGGGGCATTTTGTGGCATAGTCAAGGTGAGTAATCTCATCTGGCATATTTTCCTGTTTTTCTGATACCTGATTAAACAGTGATAATCAGGCAGCAGAAGAAATGCTCATAGGAACTGGTGTGCCGCTGTCCTCAGCAGCATGCCAAGTGGAGGCAGAGCCGGTTTCAATTCCCGGTGCTGCTCAGGTTGAGGGAGGAGCTGGAGGTGCAAGCAGGGATTTGTCTCTGGTCACCTGCTAGCTCGGTGGTGGGGGCAGCAATGCGGCTGCTTCCCTGGCTCCTAAACCTGTATCTGGCAGTTTAAAAAAATAACAAAAAAAAAAAAAAAAAAAAAAAAATCACTGTTTTCCCTGCAGTAAGGAGGGGATGGACTGGCTTTCCGTAGGAATTTTTGTGTGTATTAATTCCCACCAGCATCAGTTTTATGCAGCTGTAGAAGGCCCGCTGTTTGTGACTGAGATGGACTAAGTGGGAGCGAGTCTTTCTTTGCTCTTGGCCAAAGGTGAAGACACTTGAGACTATAAGACTTTCCAAGAATCTCTTAGTAAGATGTATTTTAGCCATGCTTAATGGCTGCACTTACCTCCTATTTCCAGACGTAAAAAGCGTGCAAGCTATTCTCAACCTGACCTTTTAAACTGAATGTACTTAAACATACTGGGCCAAATTCCCCTCGCAACCGCGGTGCTGAAGCTCCCTGCCAGCACCCGGGGGTGTCACTGAGCCTTCCCTAGCTGGAGAGCGCTGCTGGGGTGCAGCGAGAGCTGACACGTGCTGAGAGGTGGTCATTAGTGTTGCTAATCCCACCAGGCAAGAAAGATAATGGTTAACGTCAGCAGTCGTCCTGTGCTTCTGCTGCGAGGTTTCTTTCAAAGATAACAAATGCTTCAATGCTAAATGTGAAATTAATGGCTTTGCACAAGTTGTTCTTCATTTTAAATGCGTTAAGCTCCAGCGTGCCACCCATATGGGGATGCTCGTGGCTCCGATGCTTCTTGGTCCTTCGTGCTCAGGATAAGATGCAAACTGCCTGCGCTGCTTGGAAGCCTCTGCCTGCCGCCAGATTTCTATCAGATGAAGTTTTCAGGTCAGGCTTTCCCTGGGGTGGTGTGTTAGAGCTCCCTTTTCTCTCCTGCATGGGGAGGGGTCCACTTGTAGCATCTGTCAGCCTCTGCAGAGGTCTGGAAAAGCCAGGCAGGCTGAAACCCCCCTGTGGTAAGCCCCCCTCCCAAAATCTCATCATCTTGCTTATGAGAGAGGCTTGCGTATTTTCTAGATAGCCAGTAGCGTATCCTGAAGTGAAAATCCTGGTCTAATCATGCTCACACAAAACTCTTCCTTGGAAATGGTTGCATCCATATACTCTGCTAGTAAATGAGAATCTGTACTTTAAAGCTGGTATGCTTACAGGAGAAGAAGCTTTTGTTTTGCTCGTAACTTCCTGAGATAAGACCAGTTTCACTTAGGTCAGTGGAGGTTTTGCAACTGCTTCTCAGAACTCTGTCTCAAATATTGACCAACTGGCAGGTTTCTGATCTGAGATTTTTCTTTCAACTTTTGGCTTTTCAGAAGCCCAAACCTGAATGCTCTTAGTTATCAGGGTTTCAGGTTCTCAAAGGGTCTGAATCTGAAGCAGACCATTTTTTGAGATGTTATATTAAGAGGAGGTGGTGGCAGTTTTTAATTTAAAAATGAACTTTTCAGTTAGCAAATACTGAAGTTCTCCAAAGTGACACAGGTGTGTGACCTGGGGAGTCCTTTCCCAAAGGAGCCAGTGGCCTCACCGGTGATGCCTGGCTCCACCTGGGAAGGTGGCAGGATGGGAAGCAGAGCACGGTGTTGCACCCGGTGCCTCAGACTTGCAAAAGCTTTGTGAAGGGAGAGAATCAGGATTGTCTGACATACTTCTCTGACAGAGGTAAATTAAAGGTTTAAACGGTGTTGTACCGCTGATTTTCAGAAGCATTCTTAGTGTTTGGAGATGCTAATGTGCACCTACTGTGATTTTTAAAAAACTAATTATTGGGGTAAACATCTGAGTCCCAGAAAAATCTGCTGGGATGGCTGCTAGGAGCTGCTTTGCATCATACTGTGCCTAAAGCCTTTGAAAGTCTAGTCTGGCAAGGGTGACCAGTTACTGTCCATCACTTGCTTGTTGGTGACTGTCCAGCTTTGCTCATGGCAAACATGAGAAGTCTGGAGCCGCTTAAACCTCCCTTAATGCTCGTTCCATTTATTTCCCTTTCACAAAGGGCTGACGGTGTGAGCACGGGCAGTTGCTGCAGAGCAGCCTTGGGTTTGTTCCTGCAGTAACTCCCTCTCCTTTGAATCCAAAGGCTCATGGCACTGCTGATCTCGATCGCTTTGGGAGTTGGATCAAAGCTCCCGTGGTCCTTATGAGCTTTCCTGGGCTTTGGTTACGCCCATGGCCTCGCCATGGGATGTCACTGGAAAGCTAGCCCCAGCTCGTACGCCATTTAGTTTGGCCACGATACGCTCAGTGCTAAGTTGTGTCTAAGCTTGAGGTTGCGTTTCCTCCCTTCTTTATTTTCAATTCCTGACTCTGAAGCTGTTGCAATACCCTCCCCGAAAGCACAAACCTCTGCAGAGCGTGAAATGATTGGAGTCCTGAGAAGCTTTGGTTAAACCCGCGCAGAGCTGCAGCGAAGCAGCAGCCAGAGCACAGCGGGTACCAGGACACCGACTGCCAGTTCCCAGCTATAAAAACACACCGCTCGCACGGTTCACACAACCGGCGCAGATGCAGCACGAGCAGCTGCCAGGGAGAAGGGGAGGAGGATGAAAAAGACCATTTGGATGTGAAAGCAGAGGAGTTGTGCATATCTTCCCAAAACAAAAATAGTAGCTCAAAATGCACTTAGAGTTCTTCTGGCAATAATAACCAATGGATGGGAAGCACATTAGGATATTTTCCTGGTTTGGAGCAAGCAGATGTTATCGTGTCCACTGGAATCATGGCAATGAACGTAAAGCACAACTTCCCTGCTGCCCTGGCATGAATTTTGATTTCTCTCTAGTGTAAATCAGGACAGACTCCATGGAGGGCAATGCTGTTACACTGTAGTATGCCAGAATTGGCCTTGCTTTTGCAAGTCCCAAGGGTGGTATTTTGATATCTAGAAAATTAATGCTTGAGATGGATCTGACTCAAAACCCTGGATTTGAACTCTTTGCAAGTTCAGATCCGGATGCAAACTTCACAGCTGCACCCTATTGTCTCTGAGCCCAATAAAACCCTCTCTCTGAACCACCCACAAGCTTAATGAAAATGTAGATTGAGATCAGATCATTATGGCCTCGAGCCAGTGCTGTGAAGCACGCACAGTGAATGGCCCGACTCTTCTCGTGCTGGTGGTGATGTAAACCGTGAGCAACTCCAAGGAAATCAGCTGGATTTCCCCAGCGTGGAGCCAGTTGTAAATGTGAACAGGGTAAGACCCTAGGTATCTTTTTTTTTTTTTTTCCTTTTACATTTTTGTTTTGAGGAGCAAGTGAACTCCCATCTCATGCTGACCTAGTCTGAGAGGTCACCTTCTTCCAAGAGGAGCTTTGCCAGGAGCTGAGACTGGATTTGTCCTGATTACCAAGACACATTATTGGGGAATGTGATGTCAAATGGTGGCTATTTTTGTTCCAGCCTCAGCCCTCTTAGTTTGTTGGGAAAGTTGATGCTAGTGATGAAGAGTAGGAAAGTCTTGGCGGGGGGGCGAGGGGGAGAAAAAAGGATAGAGAGGAGGTCTAAACATCTTGGGCAGTGCAGGGTGGGGATCCCTCCTTAGGGACAAGACATTTTTTTGTAAAGCAAACAGCAGCATTAGACTCTTGAGAAAGCTTTTCACTGGAGGGCTGGGGCACTGGCAAAATAGAAGTCTTACCTTCTGCCACCTTTCAGTCCTCTCTTTACAGAGATGGACACAAATTATTTAGCTCAGATGACTAAACTAGGTTAAATGGAAGATTTGTATGGTTGCTCAAATAGAGAGTGGTTCTTGCTGCCTCAGTCATGAGGTGGCTGTAGATGTGATTTAAGTTGCACTGTGCAGATTTTCCTGCATGGAACGGTAATATTTAGTCTAGTTTCCTTGATAGACAGAAGACCTAAGCCTCAGGTATAAACTTTTTCAGCTCCTGTTTAATCATTAGTTTTTCAAATCTTAGGGGTTTTGGGTGAGTATTGTGTTTCTTGTGTTTCATAAAAAAACTTGCTGGATCTATGCAGGTCAAGTCTATCTTTGGGTGGCATGAACTTAGTTGTGCTTCTTCTGCTGCCTTTAATTTTTGGATGTTATTCCTCATGAAGCGTCAAGACGAGTTCCTGTTATTGCTGATGTCTACATGTGTCATCCCTTGAGATCTGCCTTCACATAGAAGCAGTCCTTTGCCAGGTATGGATGCCTGCGTTTATTTTGCTATGTAGTAAGTGAATTTCAGGTGCTAGTTCCTCTCTTCTTGGACTCTGCCAGAGCAGAAGTGGTGCTGGGAACAGAGGAAAGGTCTCGGCTTGCAGGGAGCTGAGATGCCTGGTTTGGAGGATTTTAATTGGCAGGGTCATGGGTTTGCTCTTTTATTAGAGGCCATTTGCTGTTTTCCCAGAAGATGAAAGGATTTTTCTGTCAGTTAAAAAACCCATAACAAACCAAACCCAAGTGGGACTACAGTTCTGCCATTAGCATCTACTGGGGCTTGTTTCTGTGAAGCCACCACTATAAAAATCCCTCAATTCTTTCCACTACGAAAGCCCACAAAATGGGCTGGCAAAGCGGAGGACAATACAGAAATATTAATGGCCAGGTAATGGGGTCATGCCTTTTCAGAACCGGTATCTCTGCTTATGCACGTCATTTAACATGTTTAAGTGCCTGGTATGGGTGCCTAGCAAAATTCCCATCTCCCACCCCCTTTTTTTTCCTGAATAAGGGAGCAAAATACTATTACTTCTCTTGTTTTCCTCCTAAGAAAAAAACTTAGCACCAACAAATCACTTCGATAAAAGTTCTTAAAAATATGTTTCCACATAATGGCTTGGGAACGTTCGGAGAGGATCCAAGTCGTTAACATGGTTGCGGTGATGGAGATTTGCTCCGAGCTCAAATAGTGGAGCACTTTGTTTTTGGAGCCTCCATAGATCTGGGCAAACTTTTTCAGGATGAATAGTTTATTTGCCGAGAAATGCAATTTTGGGGTTGACTGAAACTATTTACTGAACTGGCACTAGTAGCTAATCTTTTTGTAAAGGGCAGCTATGTTTTGTTTCTACATTTTGGGAACTAAATATTCTTGTACTTCCACTTTGGAGTAACATTTCATTTCATAACTTGCCTGCATTGTAATCGTTTTTCCAAAAGGGAAAAATTACCCAGACTACCAAACCAAAACGAAGGGATTGGTCATGCGTTTTGGTTGACCTGAACTTAAAGGATTATTTTTGGTTTTCCTTTGCTGAAGGGGGAAAACAAATCAAAAGCTTTTCCCTCCTAATGGGAGTATAACCTTCTTTCACCCCTTCAATAAGCCAGTTGAATCTCATTGTATTATTTGCCTGATTGTGAGCCGCAATGCCAATCTCCACATCACGGGTGCTTTCTCAGACATAGTTTCTCATCGTGAGAATGAATTAGTATTTAATTAATGCTTTGATCTTGGGAAGTGGCACTTCCTGGATCCTCATTCCCTTGCGCTTGTTCTCAAGAGCAGTCGCCCCCGGACAAGACCCCATCCTTTGCTAATTGAGGTCCGTGGTCACTTTTCTCGACTTGTGCGCACGCAGGTTAGATGCTCTTAAAAACGCAAAAAGGGCAGATGTGGATCTCAATTAACTGCGGTGCAAGCCAGCAGCGAGTATGTTAAGGTCAGGACGTGCTTTTGTGAACCGCATAACTCACTGCGCTTTAGGACAACAGTTTAAGCTGTTTGAGTGCATCTGCAAGATTTCCTTATTTTCCAAGATAAAGTAGTTCTTGTGGTTGAAGAGGATCCCTGCTGTGGTTTGGGCAGCGTGGTTAGGACGCAAGGGCTCTTGCTCCACGACACTGATCCTGATTGTATGTGCTGGTCTGGAATTGAAAGCATAAGGCTCAGCTGTGGTCTCACCAGTGCTAGGGAAAACTTTTAAATGAAGGTTTCGCGATTTTGGTGGGTTGATGTCTTGTTGATTAATGCTACTATCCAAGACTTGAGAAGGTCTGTGGAAATGAGTCCAGCCAAGTAAATGGCCCTGTAGCTAACTAGTGTCCAAGTTGCACTGCAGTTCACAGCACCCATCATAGAAGCCTGCCTCCGCGCATCTGCCACGCGTGCTGTCCCACAGCCTGGGCAGCTCCAGGCACCGCATGTTATTCCATCTGCCCACAGTAAGAATGGCACGTTGGGTTTGGCTTTTAAATACGGCTTCTCTTGAAACGGAGCTCTTGAAATACCAGTGACATTGCTCTGTGTGATACAGCGCTTGTTTTCTGTGTCTCGAGCAGCAGGGCAGAAAAATCAGAGCCAGGCACTGGGGTGTCTTGGGGGTGACGTTAAAGCGTAGAACTGAGGATAAAAGAGGTTAAATACAAGTCTCAGTTGTGCTGTCTACTTAATAAAGTAAAAAGAGAATGACATTAAAACTAATGTTCAGCCCTGTGGAGGGTGCCCTGCTAATTACTCTGAGGTGCACCTACCCCTTGCAATATCACATCCCAGGACCTTGGAGCTTAAGCAGGATTATTCTTGCAACCCCAGGTCTATTCTTGCAACTCCTCCACCATCCCAGAGCAGGGGAAACTGTGGGACAGGGAAAGATGGGGTGGCCCATGTGTTGACTTAGAAGCAGATGTCAGCAGCTCTGGAGAAACAGCAAAGCTGCACGGTTGGCTTTGTGTCTTGGTTTTGTCTGTTTGCTCCTGTTGCTTGAAGAAGATTCTGCAGGGAGGAGGGAATGACGTGGCCCTAGTGGGTGCCAGTAATGGACTGAAGAGCGATGCTAGCTTTACCCCGATGCAGAGAGAATGTGGGCAAACCCATCCTCCCCGGAGCGTGCGGGTGCAAGTTGCAGCGGGCCACACAAAGCTTTGTCATTTCTGCTTGTCTGTGAGCACTTGCACAGCTGATGTCACTTGAGAAGCTACTAAAGGTCCCTCCAGTGCCTGTCACCCAAGGACTTGGAGTTCTTGGGTGGAACGGTGCTCTGACAACGAAGAATAATGAGTGGTTGCTTAATTTCTGTCAGCGCCTCCCAACCCAGCCAGCGCGCTGCCTTCTGGCACACAGCACGCAGGAATGCACACCCTTGGCCACGGTTGGGGATGAGCTGGGATCTGAGCCGCAGAGCCGTGTTGTTTGTGTTACAGCTAGGGAGTTGCATCAGGGCTGTGCTGTGAAGTGATGACTGGGTTGAAGGTGCTGACAGACTCCGGGGGAGCTCCTGGTGCCAGGTTCTGTCCCTGGATGTATGGAAAGCCAGAACACTCATATCTTCTCCATCTTCCAGCTCTTTCCCTGCCACCATTCATTTTATTACCCATTGCTTGTCGTTTAGAAACTCCCTTTGGGGGCTGTATCTCCCTGTGCTTCCTTCTGCTCATCCTCATGCTGTTGACTCCTCCTTGCTTCTCCAGACTTTGCCGTCTGCAGCAGTTTGTCCATGATTTTCTGTCTTTATTAACGGCCCATCCGTTGTCCTGTTCTGGTGTCTCTTTCTTGCCACATACCTCCAATACTCTTGCTGCGGTTGTATCTCCTAGCTTTGCACATTGTTTTATGCGGATCGGGAGCAGAGGGAAGCTGGGGTGCTGTGTCACAGCAATGTTAACGCATAGTGGCAATGCCACCAGCCTGTGTGGCAAACTTGGAGCCATCCAGTGTTCTGCCTCTTGTCAAGTCCATAGAAAGCAAGATGAATGGGCCCTGTCCTGCCATAAATGTGAGGACTTGGTATGTGCAAACCTCACTTAATCAAAAAGACCTTTCCTGTGTATGCATGTGCTGACTCAAGTCTCGCCCACATGCGGAAACCAAATGCTAAAAACGTACCTGAGCGCAACTTCCTCATACGATGTCACCAAAGACTTTAAGGTAACTCCTTGGTGTCTTTTTATGTAATTGCATTTATTTCTATATTTTTGCAAAAATACTCCTAAAAACACCTGCGGATATTCTCCCTGTTCCTAGTGACTGTGGAGATCGATAGCTGTCTCTGAACCATGGACACATACGCTGTAGATTTGTAGTCATGAATCTGCCTTTGTGGATGCACTTTTTTGCTCAAAGGCCCCAACATCCGGTTACGTCTGTGGAAGGGAGACTATGCAAACATTAAATGCACGTTCATATTCCCCTTTCAGGCCGGCTTTGATTTTCCTTGAGTGTAGTGAAAACAAACAGATGTTCTCAGAAAGGCAGGGTGACCTGGAAACTATTCATTAGGTAGTGAGTGAAAGAGGAGATTGCAGTGTTTGGATTTCCTTTAAGGATAATTATTTTTAGCCTTCACTGATGTAGCCCAGGACAAGCTAACAGCAACCTGTTCCTGGGCTAGTGGAGGAAGGCTAGAAAAAAAGATTGCTGCACTTTCCGAGAGAGACGGTAGCTGAAATGCTGCAATTACCTGGGATTAGTTTAATCAAAATCTAGATATATTAATTGGGGGAAAAAAATGTGTAGGTGTGTCCGTAGTCATCTTCATGGAAGAGAACCCAGAAAAAACCCTCTTTTTCTAGGTCATTTAATTTCTCTGTCTCTACCTTCTGCTTTTTCGTGCTCCCGCACTGGAGATGTGCAGATCCTCCACGAAGCTCTATGTGGCTCTCACCGTGCCTTTAACCTTGGTATATTTGTCTGTGATGACAAATGTGCCACAGCTTAGGATACCTGAGAGGTGTTTGCCTCTCGAATCTCTTCACCCAGTCAATTTTCTGGTGCCCGTTAAAAGAATAAAAATAGCTAGGTGGAAGCTCCATCTCTAACTACCACCTAACTGCAAAGCAGGGCAATGGGGCTCTTGGAGGAGCAAGACCAAAGGAAACAACAAAGGACCAAAGGAAAAATGACTCCAGAGGTCCATGTGACGGAGCTTCTGGGGAGGTACTGCAGCAGGGACCATTCATGTGTGTTTTTAAGAGCTGTTTTAGTTCCAACAGTATTTTGCTCTTTTCTGCTCAGGTTGTTGTATGGGAATGGATTTACTGATGTAGGCAAAGATACCGTCGACGAATGTGGGTATTTCCTGTGTTTGCGAGTGAGCTCTGTACTCTGAAATGGTGATATGTGTCACCTAGCTTGGAGGCAGGAGCAATGGCACGTACCCATGTTTGGTCGGTTATAGTCCAGGGAAAATGGAAAGCTCCTGATGTAGCTAACTTAGATAACGCCTGCTGTGCTCTCTGTTCGAGACCTGATGCTTAAAATTGATGTAAAGGCAGGTCACAAGGATGTGGTTTGCACCTCATCTCCACCTGGCTCTGGCGTAACATGCTCATGCTTGACTCAACACCCTATCCTTTCTCCTTTTCTTTGCAAACATCTCTCCAGAAGCCTTTGCAGCAGCCTCCATGTAGTGTCCCAATGACTAGGTTTTTAGTTTGCAATTTAATACCAGATGAATCTCTTTCCCCGGAGAATAGCATGCTGCCAGGACAGGCAGCTCAATTTGCCGAGCCATTGAGAACAGCAGAGAAAACCTCATGTGCACAACAAGGAGGCTGTGGCTTGGCTCCAAACATCAGGAAAGCCTCAGATTGGATGTACAGTATTAATGACAGCAGAGTCTAATTACAGACCCAAAAAGCCACACAGAGCAGGCTATATACGCACCTACCCTCTGCCCTATGCAGGGTGGGACTTGTGTTTCTTCCTGCCAACTCATGAGCCAAGCCAATAATTGTTCCCTGCGTGCAAGCAGTATCTTTCATCTCTGTTATCTCTGTTCCTCAGACGAGACAGAGCACTTTGTTGACTAAGGATGCCCAGCAGATCCTTGGCCACGTAGAAGACAGGACCTTAGTTGGCGACTTTGTCCCTGGCTCTAGCCTCTGGCTGAAGGAGCTGGCTTTCGAAGCCCACACCACCAGGCTTTCCACGTTTGTATCTCCCTTCCCAGAGCTTCCTTGCAGAGCAGGGAAGGGGCGTTAACCCCCATGTTGCTTCCCTGCAGCTGTGTTCCCCAAGCTCAGCTGAAGTGGGAGGCTCATGGGCTTGATGTTCAATGACCTTAGCTTGGTTTCTCCTGTCATCCTCAGCCCTTCCAGGCTAAAGGCCACACGAGCTGTTTTAGCTGCATCCTGAGCGCATCTGGGGCCAGTTCTTAGAAACCTTAGACTCGTGGAAGCGGTGCATGGAAGTGGCCAGGCTGGAAGGGCTGGGCTCGACTGGCCTCCGGAGAGCGCGTGGGAGTCCTGGTGTCATGTTCAGTTATGGAACTTCACCAGCTTCATCCTCAGAGAGGGATTTGTGTTTTCGGCACTGCTGTTGGGGAGAACCAGCCAAGAAGGAGCAAGATAAGAAAGACACGTAGCACAGGATGCAGAGCAAGCTGTGTGCCGCGGCACTGGGAATGGCAGGGATCGCAATCCCCCAGCATCCCTTTCTTGGGCATAACTTGGCACTCCAGTCTTGATGTTATCTTTGCTGTCTGTGAAGCTTTTCCAATGATCTCTGCCTGAGGATGCAGGCATTATGCATGGTGTATTTTTGTGTGCATTTTTTTCTGCTCCGCTTTTTGGAGATGTACAATCACCGAGGCTCATCTATCATGTTGCCGTGATGTGTACTTAGCTGTGAGCAGTGCAGGTCAGGACCTACTTATTACCTTACCACTGAGGAGCCCTTGTTCAGTAGCTCATTGTCACCACAGATACCGCACCAAGACAGAGCCATATATGTTGCAGTTTCCTGGTGAGGAGGAAGACTTACATACCTGTATTTTACTTCTATTAAGCAAGCATCGCATTCCTAACTCTACTGGTAATCAATCATCCCTATGTCAGAAATTATCCCCTCTCCCAGAGAAGGCTTTCAAGTTTGTAATGTCTAATGGAATTTAATAATATTTATTATGTTTCCAAGCACGTCTATGGGGAGCAAGACTTGACTTGCTGCTTTGGGCTTTCTCTGGAAGAAAACGATGGATGGGGCTTGCTTTCGTGCTGTCATGGAACCACTGTAGGTTCATACAGACTTAAACATCGCAGGGACAAAGAATTTTTTTTCTGCAGCTTAATCCATGATTAGTCTTAAATTTCAGCCTTGGCAGGAGGAGAGGGACTCTCCCCTCCATCGTAGGTAAGAAGTTGGAAGTAGTGTTTTCTCTTGGAAGGGCTCCTGCTTGTATGTGTGTATCGCACTTAAAAGGTGTTTAATCTTCTAAATTTCCTGCTGCCATTTCCGCATAACGCTGCCATAATCCTGTCCCCAGATCATCATTGCTAATGCGATGTTGTTTCAGAATAGAGAGGCAGCTTGGTCTAAATTATACAGGTGAGTGCCTGTGGCGGTGTGGCAAGGTACTCTCATGTGCCTGTTCTTAACAACCTTGTGCAGTCAACAAAAACATCAGGGGATGATCAGTTTGCGTAGCTGAGGGGGAAAGGTGAACCGTATCTTCTAGCACATCCTTCACCTGCTTCAGCCCCGATCCAGTCGTATGGTTGTTTTGTAGGATTGTATCTTCCGACCAACTAGAACAAACTTAGGTTTGGGCTCTGGGTTGCTTATATTTCTTGGCAACAAACTGGCAGATATCCGGAGCCAAGATAGCCCTCTTCAGGTGGAAGACCTGCTGCAGCAGGTCACATCTTGTGTCCAAGTTGCTTGTAATTCTGCGGCATGGATTTATTGGGAGAGGCATGCAATTTTCTGTGTCGTCCCTTGTGAGTGAGGAAAGCTCACGGCATAGTCGCATATTCTGAGCATGAATTGTATTATTCTGCTATAGGGCTAGAGGTTCTCTTTTTTTTTTTTTTAATAAAAAATGGGTTGGCTGAATAATGTGAACAATTTGAGCATTTGCTATAGGACTAACAGCAAATTGAAGCGATGTTTATTTAACCTACAGTGACAGACCCAAATTTTATGGGTTTTAATTTTAATACATATTTTACATAGGTGAGATGACAATGTTATTAAAAATGAAGAGATTTGTTGATGTAAAGTATAAACAGACATCAGCGGTAAAACTTCTGAAGTGGCTTTTTCTTCCCCTGGTCTAAGGCACCCGATGGGATGAGCCTAAGCAGAACCCACAGCTCCTGCTCTGTGCACAGGAGCCAAAAGCCAATGTGGGAAATTATCCTTGGGGGGGAGGGAAAAAAAAAAAAAAGGATGATTTAGTGTATTGGTCACGTTTTTCCTTGATGTTTGCAGTTGCTGTGAGGGTGAGTCAGGCTGAGTTTCACGCACAGCGTTGTGTGAACATGGGGTTGTGCAAGTGCTGCAGGAGGTGGAGTCCACCAGCGCCTGGGAATGGACATGTGGGGCTGAGCCCCAGCAGCAGCTCGAGGCAGGAACGGTTTGCGGAGTGGGACAACGGGAGGTCTCGATGAGTTTTGGGGTAAATGAAGAGGTAACAGGTGGAGGTGGCGTGCAGTAAGAGCTCGCATGGGTCTTGGGTTTCCGGCAGTGCTTTTTGATTTATGTTTGCCTTTAAACAGACACTGTAGAGCTCTGGGTTCAGTGCCATATTTTTGAATTGCGTACATCATCCAATAAATAAATCAAGTCCCCATCAATTTTGCCTCTGAGCAACATCCAGCTGCAGTCAAGCAGAAGCACAACAAGCTGTTGCTGCTTTCTTCAGATCTCCTTCCTTTGCATGCGTGCTTTGTTGTTTGCTGGTGAAGAGCACAAGGAGTCACCCAGCAAAGGAGCACGGGAAGGTAATTCCTGAGTCTGCTAGTGACCCTGTTCACTGCAAGTGACGTTACTTTTTATCTGTGCCCTGTTTTTCTCACCACCTCTCTGTTCCTGTTGATTCTGAGGATAATCCGTGCTCATGCTGGAGGAATGCTTTAGGAGCAAGTCTGGTTTGGGTTTTTAAGGTATGACCCGTTTGTGGTTCTTCCTGACTTGCTGGTGATGGAGATTCCCAGCATGTCAGAAAACTGGCTCAGTTATCAAGACCTTTAAAGGAATTTGAAATACGTGGGGTCAGGCAGTGAGGCCTGGGAGAAGGGGATGCTGGCTAGACAGCCACAGCCAGCAGCAGCCAGGACGTACTTGTTCTCCTGGCAAAGTCGTCACCTCTTCCATAGCTTCTTGCAACATTTTGGACTGCTTATGCTAAACTCTCGCTGAGACCCCATGGGATGGATCTGGCAGAGGTTGGAAAGTGCAAGTCCTGGTGTTCCCACTTCTGGGAGTTCGCTATGGTGGCCAGAAGCAGGGAAATTTTGGGATCTGATGAGGCGGTCTGCATCTGAAAGGGTTCCTAGTGCAGTCTGGCATATCTGCTTTCCCCATGGTCCTCCAGTATGAGCTGACCCAGGTGCCACGTTGTGCATGCTGGCAGGGTGTGACAGAGCACGCAGCCCTTTAAACACCTTAAAAATGCAACTGGCCCCATCACAAAGTTATGCACAAATGCTGAGAGTCAGCCCAGAGGTTTCTAGCAGACAGATTTGAAAAGACTTTCCCACCTGGGAGGAGGAGGAGGAGGAGGGTCTGGTGAGGATGCTTTGAAAGGGACAGGCTTATGGGGCAGGCACTGAGCAGAGGCTGTCCTCCGACGGGAGCAGGGGCACCACCAGCTCCTGTCAAGGAGGACTGGAGTATTTTTGTGCTGCTGACAATTGAGTTGTGTTGTAAATCAAAGATTAAGAAATCGGGCTCTCAAACTCACTGTCCTGGCTGCTCGGAGGCTCAGCTGTCCTGCGCAGGACGCTGGCTGCTCCTCTGTTAGCACAGCTCGGGCTGAGCCCTGTGTCAACTCTGCTGAGCATCTGTTGCAGAAAGGAGAGATGCAGAGATGCCGTTGGCTTTGGAAGGACAGCCTGGGGGAGGGAGGAGAGTATGAGTGTTCAGCATAGGGTTGAATTTATCCTCACCCTGTGGTAGGCAAAGGCTGGGTTAGGATTGCAACCCTGGGCATGGACAGCAGGGATCGGAGGCTGTATGCAGGCAGCAGAGCCCTGGTAGAAGGTACTCCTGTGTCCCGGGGGTGTGTGCTCAGCTCTGCACTGCTCTCTGTCCCCATCAGATGGGGAGATTTTCTCTCTCCTGGTAGCTTCCATGAGATGTCCTTCTGAACCGTGCCGCAGGCAGGGTCCCATGCTCAGAGCAGGTGAAGTGAAGTTTTACCAGCTGGTGCTAATGCAGAGCAGGAGGGCAGATGTGACCAAAGAGTCGGTCCTCACCTTCAGCTTTGGGAGTGTTCGGAGGCTGCAGTTCACGTCCAGCTGAACCGTGTGTTATTTGTGCTTCCAAAGAATAAAGGAAAAATGAAGTAAATCAGTTGCCTAGATTTCACTTTTACTGGAATAAAAGCAAGACGTAGCCTCTTCCTGTAATTAATATTCTCCCTTTGACTTTCTTTGGATAATCACACAAAGAATGTTTCGTTTTAAGCATCTCGATTGTGTTGCGTGCATGCAATAAATCTTAGGAGCCCTATGAGCATTCTTGCCAAATCTCTGGGGGATTTCTGATTGCCTCCCATCCAAACAGCATAACCATTTGGAAAAATGCCTCATGGACCTCTGCCCTGCCTTCGCTAAAAGTCTGGGTGATTACATAGTTATAAGTATCTGTAGGGCATATGATGAATGCCAAGGGTCCTCCTGTATTGCAAATGCTCTGATACCTGATGCTATTGCAGTCCTGTGTCGAGGGCTCCTGGCTCGTAATTCAGCTCTTCCTGGGCTCTGACCATGGGATCGCTCTCATCCACTTTGTACGTGTCGGTGGCACCTCGGGGCCTCTCTGCGTGAAGGATGAGAGCGATCACAGTCTGAACAGGAAGGCAGACACCGTGGAAGGGAGCAGGCAGAGGGAAGCGCCTTGTCTCAGATAGGAGCAGAGCCAGGGAGAGGTGGCGGAGCTCCCGGCTCTCGCTGGCCCTGAGTAATGGAAGCGGCTCTGTTTTGGCAGTATCTGAGCATCGTCAGAGGTTTTAGAGCCGTTTCCAGTGGCGTGTCCTTCCTTCGCTGGGGCGCACGTTTCTCCCGTCCCTGGGGGATGAAGTGCGGAGGAGCCGGTGCACCAGTTTCAAAAGGCCCTTGGAAGTGGAACCAGACAACTAATGGGTTTTCGAAAACACCTTGCTGCATTGAAACGCTTTACTCGTCTGACTTCCCCTGGCACGTGGAAAGCATGCGATAGAGCTGAGACCCCAAGCTGGGTTTCTGGGGTGCTCCTGTCCTGGCTGACAGCAGATGAGAGCTTTAAATGCACCCCCAGGTCTGTACCCACGGGTGTTGGCGTACGTGGAGCTGGTGTATCTTCAACCGTGATGGTTCGGTGGTCACAGCTGATTCTCCATATCTTTGAGAAGAAAGGCAAGAGTAATTTGAATGTTACAGGAGGATCTTCCACATGCTGGTCCTTCCAGGGGTGCTGCTGCCTTTGAAATGGATCCCACACTAAATGTATGATGGCTCCCCTGGTCTTTTTAGTAGAGAAATGTTTCCAGGCTGTAACAGCACTGGCAAAAATGCTATAAAACTGCTGTCGTTCTTCTATATGCTAGCAGTTAAGTATTGTTATCTGTTTTCCAGTATTCTAAATAATAGTAAAGGGAAGGAAAATTATCTCTCTGTGTAGGCTCCTTTGATTTGACTCTAGACGAGTCCCTGCCTATAAAAATACGGTGATTATGAGTGCATTCCTCCCCTATCAGCAAGGCATAGGTTTATCCTATAAGTACATTTGGTCTCTGGGTCTTCTAGATTCATTTTTCCAACCTTACCTTCCTTTCTGGTGTCAGGATGTACAATGCTGCCTACACAGGCTTGTAGCTGATCAGAAGATTTTTGGGTTTTTTTTAAGTTCACTAAACTATTTCCATCACCTGGCCTGGTAAAAANTTTTTTTTTGAGTGTTGAGTCATTGGATGTCAGTTGTGACTACACTTGCATGTCTCAGCTGTTTCTGGATTGCAGTGATAACTGATTTAAAGGGGGAACTGCCCAGCTTTCCTAAAGACTCAGTTCCTCTGGTATTCTCAAAAAAGCAACTTTGGCCAAATCCTGAAGTCCCTGTTCAGGCAAAAACTCGTATCTTCTCACAGGCATCCAGATTTGTTCAATGGCAGATAAGTATGTTTGAAATGTAGACCTGTCTTGCTCTTCCATTTTTTCATTGCTTCCCCTCTGGCTCTGAAGCCTCCATGAGGTGGATCTGTAGAGGATGTGAGCCTTGGGAAGAAGGGAAATTACCATTGTTTGGTGTTTCTGAAGTGGTCCCATTGCTTTTTAGATTCAAGTTTTGTACCATCCAGTTTCCCCTTGATGGTTCTGAATAAAGTAGAAAGATAAATTGAGGTCCAAAGTGCTGGGCATCTTGCTGCTTGACAGATCAGGTGATGCAAAATTGCTGATTTAACAGATTTTTTATTTATTTTATTTTATTTTTAGTGATTTCTTTAAGTGAAGAAAAGAAAGTATCTTGGGTAAAACAGCTGTTTGTTTGGATTATGGGGTAGAAGATACAGGCCTAGCATTTTACACACAGTCCAAAAGCTGTGTCTTGGAGGTTGCTCCTTCCAAATATTTTTGAAGTCCTGGACGGGTTTCCATAGCCTGGAGATGAAGACCATCAAGCTGTGGGATCAAGGAGCCATTTCTGAGCTTGTTGTTTTTGCAACAAGGCAACGTTTGCATGGCACAGATCCAAACACGGTCCCCTCTGCTACATACTGAAAAAAACCCGCGGACAAATTAAGGCATCTCCTGCCAGAACTGCCACTGAACCTACGAGTCTGAACCGCTGACCCAGGACTGCATCAGCGGTGATGAACTGTAGCTGATGGTGACACGTAGAAACGAGGAGCTCTGCCTGAGGGCTCGTCAGCTGCCCGGACAGGTTTGCAGCCTACTTGGCTCTTACTTTAAAGCATCACTTCTCAAAGTAGGAGGACAAGAGGCTCCTCCTTCCAGACACGGTATCTGGCTCCTGTTTCACGGTGCCGATGGCCTCGGGAGGAAGGAGCGAGGCGATGGGAAACCGCAGGACTGGCAGCAGCTCACCCCCTGCTCTCCGAAACTCTCCACTTGTCTCCTCTGGGTTTTTTTTGTCCGTGGTTTAGCAACTATTTTGTAGTGCCTGAATATGTGACTGCTTGCATAGCCCCCATGTACCTGGGTGTTAACAAGTTGGGCAGTTCTTAGAGAGTTACGACGGGATTTTTACTGTAGGAAGGCAGGCTATAGCCTCTTTAAGCACCCTCCTGCTTAAATTACAGGGAGGGAAATCCTGCTGACAAACGCCCTTGGTTGTCCCAGCAGCTTTGCGTGCAGAGAAGCTTGTCCGAAGGACTTGGCTGCTGATAGGGAATTCACGGGCTCCCCTGGGGCTGCGGGGAACACTCTCCTCCCCTGCCACAGAGAACTGCGCTTGGCTGGGTTGTAAGGAGGAGAAAATAGCAAAGTCAGTGAGGAGAAGGGTTTTGTGCACACGCTGTGGCGTGTCTCTAATCCTGGGTGGTGTCGGAGGGCAGGACATTACGGAGCGCTACGTCCCATCCAGTCCACGTGGCACCTCCAAACATCCACCCCTGATGTCATCTTGATCCCGTAGCTTGTACCAGAAGTGCTGCTAGAAGGGAAACTCAGAGCCTGCTATCCTCACCGGTGCGTGAGCACAACTGGGCAGAGCGATGCTGCCCCGTGCCGGCTCGGGGAGCAGAGGCGGTGGAACAACGTGGGGAGCTCCAGGTAGTCGATCTCATAAATCAGCTGGTGCTGGGCTCTGCTGCCATGGCCGGCAGCGGGGACACGCATCTAGACAGCTGGTCTAGACCTGTCCTCCTCGCCCCATCCATCGGGACACGGCCGAGTTTAGCAGAGTCAATGCCACGGGGCCAGCGTTTGGTGGGAGGAGGTGGAAAGTTCTCACGGGGTACCTGGCAGTCACTGAAACACCGTGTTATATTGTACCCAGGCTTTGTTCTGAAGGTGGGTCTGTTGTCATGAGGTCAATAGAAAACATTTGTGGGAGTGCTCAGGGAAAATTGGTGATTTAAAAAGAATAATAATTTAGCTGTATGCTGCTGATTGTTAGATTTGTTATGATCCCTCTAACTTAATAGAGCACAGTTTAGTGATGGCATATGCAGATGATGCTGTGCTGGAACTAAAAGAAAAAGGGGTTTGCCCCAGGGAAAACTTGGATTTTTTTTCTGGAGAGAACAAATTGCGAGGGAGCAAAACCTAGACAAATTTGTTCCCAATTTTTTGATGAATGGTTGATATCTTCTGGGGAAATGGATCACTTAAAAGAATTAATCAAAACCCAATTTGTTATCAAAATGCAGGCCTGATGTTTCTTAGGGGTCTTTTGATCAGCTCTCACACCTGACTTGCGTGCAGGAGTTAGATTTGCAAATGTACACATCTGTTTGCTTTAACTTGCAAACCGGTGCCAAGAGATTAGAAGGTACTGCCAGGAAAAACTCAAGTTGACGAATGGGAATTACCCTTCCTAGGATGGCTGTGAATGTTTTCAGGAAATAAAATCTCTTGCTGGTCTCTAGCAAGTCATTTGTATTGTAGGCAGGATCAGTCAGTCATCTCCCATTTTACTTTATTTTAGTATAGCAGCCTCAGATCTGTGTTCCCCTTGAGCAGGCGAGTGGGAAGAGTGTCCTGTACATGGGAGCTGTACTCAGCGCTGATGCTGAGAGGTGGTGGGCAAGGAGGAAATTGCTGCTTTCCATCACACGTCTCGGAGCATGCACGCTGTGCATGGCAACGCTTCATTACCATTTCTTAATTTAGGCTGCCCTCCCGACCTCTAAATCCTCCCTTTCCATCTCTGCATAAGCATGACAGGTCCCTGGAAGTGCCCTCTGGTTTTATTTGGAATGTTACCTTTTGGTGTCACCTTCAGGTGACCAAATTTGACAAAACAGCCATAGCTCATCGTGTCCATCTTCTGGAGACATGGTAGGGCCAAAGGTGCCCAGGGTGGTGTCTCCACGCAAAGCTACGTGGAAAGGACAAGTGCAGACCCTCACTGTCTGCAGTGAAGTCGTGGAGGGCTGTGCCTGGCCCAGGGAGCATGGCAGAGGTGAGGATACGGGGTTCCCACCCACTCCTGTCCTCAAGAGCAAGTCTCTGATGCTGCTGACTTTCAAGGGTCTGCTTCTCCTTTCTTTTGTCTTGCTTCCCATCCGCTTTGCAGCAGATGAGTTGCCTGTCTGCTTATCAGAGGCAGGCCCTGGATTTTCATGTCTGTTACTGTCAAGAAGTAGTAAACAAAGTTTTTTTCCTTAAGGATATCCTGGGAACCAACCATCTATAGGAGTAAAGCATCCATAAATTGTGCCTTTTCCTTTCCTTTCTCTGTTGACATCACGGAGTATCCCTGTGTGTGTTCACAGGTGTAAATTTGCTTGAGGAGCCTTCACAAAGGCTCCATGTCAGGTACCCTGCAAAGCAGCAGCGATGTCATTGGTTGTGTTGCAATGCTTGTGGAAAAGAAACCCCAAAACACTGAGAACAGCCGAAGATGAAATTGGGCTTGGGAGGAATGACTGTTGACAGGGTCAAGGCACTGGTGACTGCTGGTGTGTGTGTGAAAAGCCATACTCTAGCTTGCATACCACGGGCTACAGAGACCACTGCGTAGCATTTTCCATGGCTTCCTCTGTGCCAGAGCCTTGCCAAACAACAAACTCGAGATGTTTAATTGTTGGTTATGGTAGCTGGCCTTCATAAAGGAAATTATCCCTTGTTTTAGCGGAGTGGCTTTTTAGATTTAGGGGGATCCAAGTCCATTTTGTGTTTTGGCTTGTGTTTCCCTAGCGACTTTCCTCCTTTTCCTATGTCCCTGCTGTGAAATGGAGACACCAGCTCTGCCCTCCCTCCTACAGCTGAATACATTCGAGGTTGTGAAGCTGTCAAACGCTTTGCCAGTGGGGCTATAAAAAACATATGAGGAGGAGGGAAATAAAATGACCTGCCAGAGGTGCACTCACAGGTCTAATTACATGCAGGCGGTCAGCAGAGGCGGTCAGCTTCCTACCAAATCCTGCTGATGGATTAAGGATGTGTAAGCCCTTTGGGGGAGCTGTGGCCCAATATACCACCTTTGAGTCCAGCCCCCAACCCACTGTTCTTCACCTAAAACCCACCCTTGGGAGAGACCAAAGGGTGCTGAATGCGGCTTTCCGGATGGTCCAGTTACACCCTTTGCAGAGAGAGATGCAGCGGTGGGATGTGGCAGGAGGGGTGGAAGAGGTTTTCTGCAAAGCTCAGCCTCTGGCTGATGGTTAGCACAGAGCAGGAAACATACTGGATGTTGCTCAGGGCAGAATGGGTGGCTGTGCTGGTCCCTCATGTCCTTGCAGAAATCCAGGCTTGCTGTAAGTTCTCTGACTTTTGGGTTTTCTCAAACCAAGCTAAAAGAAAGCAGGTCCGATTCACTAGTCCCCTCCTTCAGTCTGCTCGTCTCAGGTTGTGGTAGGGTTTTCTGAGCACTTTGCGGGTTTGTAAAACATATTAAATATCACTAATCCCTCATTTATACTGTGGGTAGGGGAAGCATAGCTTCCTCAGCAGTACCTGAAACGTGATGTGTCTTGGATGCTTGCCACCATCTAGGCAGCAGATGCACAAAGTATGATGCAAACACCTTACCCCGCGGTGATGATGTTCAGCTCGCAGAGGTGCTGCGGCTCCTCCTTGGCAGGGGACCTGCTCACTGGCAATCGCGGACGGCAATTCCTGTGCCCTGGCATAGCTGCAGGCTATGTGACGGGGCAGGTCACCCGAGACACGAGGCTAGCGTCCACCTCCCAAAGTGCTTAATATTTCCCTCTGTTCTGAGCGAATGATCCAACTGTGTGAGCTTGTGTGTGTGTTTGTGTGGGCGGGCGAGGGAGCTTCCTCTCCTTATCCCAGCTAAAGACCTCCAGTGTGTTCCCAGTAGTGGCATGTTTGTTTTCTCTTCTCCTCAAGTTTGAAATGGAGCATGTGCTTGCCAGTGTCCAAATAGCATTTGGAAGTTACTGTCTTTAAAGCTCAGTTCCACTGAGTTGGTTTTGGTTCTTTTTTTTCTTTTCTTTGGACTTGCAATTAGCCTCCTAGCCCAACAGCAATAAGGCATGTTTTGGATGGAAGCTCACCATGGCCAAGTTCTCAATATAGCTTCTCCAGAAATGTATTTGTCCTACCACCTACATTTTGGAGGACTCTGTTTCCAAAGGAAACTGTTACCTGGATGCTTTTCTGCTTTTCTCTCTTTTTCTTTTTTTTTTTTTTTTTTTTCCTTCTTTTCTTTTTTTTGAAAGAAGAAAAAAGCCTCTTTCATCCTTCAGAGGCAATTGAATTACAGGCACCCTCTAAGCGTCCATCTGTCCCACAGAAGGTGCCAGAGGCAATTACATCTTGGAAACAGCTTTTCACTCAAAGGCTTGCAGCCGGCACCCTCCTCACAGCCAGGAAGAGACATTGCAGATGGGTTTGACACCATCTCCTGCTCTGTGCTTTTGTTGCTTCACCCGATGCGCACCTCCCAGGCACAAGGCTCTGGGTGCAGCCACTGCGTCTCCACCAGCACAGCTGTTTTTCCTTCCTTCCTTCCTTTTCTTCTTTTCATTTGTTTTTGCCAGACCTATAAGCTAGTCCTATTCCTTGGTGGGGATAAGAGCGTGTTGGTTTAGGTTTCACCCCAAGGATACCATTATGGTCCTTGCTCCGAGATGTCAGTGTGCTTCTGTAGCTCTCCTTCCATGGGTAGGACTGGGCACAAGAGGAACTGAGTATTCCTCTAATCCTATACATCTGTTTCTGGCAACATGGAAAACCTGCATAGGTAGTAAAGCAGTTGCCGAAAAGCCTTCGGTCTGAAGAGCCTAAGGAAGACGATGTGTGAAGTCTGCAGAGGGCTGCACAACGGGCATCTGATTTCCTTTTCCTCATTTTGCCTTCTTTGTATTTATCTTTCTAGCGCTGATAACGAAGGCTGAGGTTTTCTGTTTGCACATACGCCTGTAGGTTGGTTGGTTGGGTTTTTTGGCTGTGAGCGAACTCTGGGATCTTAGCTGACCCAGCGTCCCATGAAATACCATTGTGGAGCAGCAATGTTTCCTGGTTGGATGCAAATCTAGCAGTTCCATGCTGCTGGATCGTGCTGGCTGCAGGGCAACATACGAGGACATGGCAAACTATTGCACTAAAAAGCAATTGTATCTTCATGTAAATCTTTTCTTTCAATGAGCCCGTGTAAAGCCGCGAGTCTTGGGCAGTCGGTGGCTGTAAGTGGGCTCTTGCTGTGCAGTTTATCAAATCTGTGATTAAACCAGGAAATGTCTCTGTTATTGCTTGTAGCTGCAGGCTGTGCTTCTGTGAGTTTCGGAAGAGCATGGTGGAGTTGAATCAGAAAGGCTTGTTGCAGGCATCGAGCGAGAAAGGTGGAAGAAGGAGTGGAAAAAAATGGGAAGTTTTGGGGGAAAAAATTTCTGCCTGTTTACAGCCAGGCAAAAGGAGTTTATACTTTGAAAGACTCCTCTCAGGACCTGTGTCTCTGTGGGCGAGATGGAGTGAAACCATATGCAAGAAGGAAGGTGGGAAGCAAAGGCAAGAGCAGTCTGTCTTCCCTGGCCCCGAAGCAGGCAGGGAGAGCTGGAGTCCTGCAGGCAGTGCAGGGTGTGCGAAGGTAGTATCCTGCTCCCTGGGGAGCACACCGGGATGGAGGGCTGGGGAGGGAGGTGTCCCCTCCAGCTGGTCTTCTGGAAGCGTCACTGTGTTTACAAAGCTTTTGAAAACACGCATGTGCCCGTGGCTTCGTAAAAAAGCTGGATTTGAGTGCATCGTTGAAAGATTAATTACACAGGACATGCGGCATCGATAGGGTAATTCAGCATTTTGCGATGTTTAGGAAATCTATCAGGATCTCTCTTTCCTTGGGCCAGTAATCCAAAATGTCCACGGTGCTGGTCCTGCTCCTCTCAGCTGTCTGCCTGCTTCCATGAAAAGAAATAAATCCTGGCATTTGCAAGCCGCTGCACTCTTCCTTGCTATTTTTACTTTGGATTAGGATTGTTTGCTTCAGAGGGAAGAGGTTTTGCATAAGAAACTCGGAACGTTCCCAGTCATCTTCTTGCTTTGGAGCTCTTCTCTTACTCCATAGCCACGAGGAGAGCAGTACCATGAGGACAGGATAGAAAAGGACTGGGGACCATCTCTGATTTGCAGTGTAGGCGAGCAGTGGGGTTGTATTAAGTACTTCAGCGTTCAAAACCTCTGCTAGGAGGTTTGATACTGTGTTTTATTAAAAGGAGATTTTTTTTCTTAAGGTCTACTATAGCCTCCCCAACAGAGCAGCAGCATTCTCCTACTCTGGCCATTGAAAACTGTATTTGATACTTCACTGTGAACATACCTGCACTTGCAACAATTAAAAATAAGGCAATCTTTTCTATCCCAAAGTCCTTTGTTGCCTTTATCCTCCTCTTTAATGTCATTTAATCTGGCGATGGAAGGCTGCAGAAAATTGGAGGTAGGTGCCTACAGCACCTAAGCCCGAGCCCACGATCCTGCTCCAAACCCTGCTGCTCAGGGCTGCGGGTGGATGGGCAGCTGAAGGCAACAGCCTATTTCAGCTCTAAGTTCATCTCCACGTCCCGTGTTTCTCACTGAATTAAGGACGAAAACGAGCATCTGACTCTCCCCTAGGATTTTGGTGCGGTCCTCTTTCTAGAGGGGAAAATGCAGAAAATCTGGGCAGCGTGTCATTCTGCTATCGATAGTCAGGGAGGACCTCTCCAGCGTGCATGACCAGTGGGGTCTGGAATGCTGGCATGCTCCTCCTGCTAACGTAAGACCCTGCTTTTACATATATGTGAGATACGTAAATAAGAATCTGTCTCTTTTTCACTACATCTAGCACAACAGCCAACGAAAAGAAAACTGAAAAGAAAACAGCACTCAGCAGCATGGGCTGGAGCCCAGTCGGTTGTCAGACATTCTCCCTGCCAGAAAGATTTGGAGATCTCTGTACAAGAAAATAGTCTTTTAATTTTACACCAATATCTGCAGAGTACAGGATGTGGAATTACGATTTCTGGTTCGCATGGTGTTACTAAAATAACAGCAATGTGGAAAGCGGGCTAATAAACTTCAAAAAGAGCATGAATGAGTGCTGGTATTTGCATATCAGCAGAGGAGCAGTAGCCATGAGGATGGATGAAATTTGTCTCTGTGGCATACTTTGCTCCTAGAGCCGGGAAATAAATAGGCACGAATAGCCAAAGAAATGCATGCTTTCCTCTCGTGTGATTTTTAAAGCATATGCTACTGGAAGATGTGTAAAAAGGCTTACTCTAGCTGGAACTTCTCACATGGCTGTTTAGGGCCCTAAAATATTCTTGTCTGGAAATGGAAAAGTTGGGGTTTTTTCCTTTTATTTTGTTGAAGGTTTAATTAAAAGTCAAAGGGTTTGGGTTTTTTCCCCCCCTCCTTCATTCCTGTTGCAGCTGCCTTCTCTGATGCTTTGCCTTACGACATCCCCCTCTGACTTTTCCTGACTTATTCCTGGTACTCCGGGTCTCTGACTCTGCCTACGTATTCTGCATGTTTCAGAACCATAAACATGATTGATCACTTTTTTTAGCAAGCTGTTGAATTATTTATGGATCTGCTGGGATGCTTGAACTGCCAGCTACAGGCACGCAGCCAGCAGGGAAGGGGGCCAAATTGTGAAAGGGAAAGCCTTTGCGCACACTGAAATGAACTCTGAGAACGTAGGATGTGTGGTACTTGGGTTAACATCCTCCAAAATGTCTCGAGCATCCTCAAGAGCGGTGTCCCGCTCAGAAGGGTTCCTGTAACACTGTGGAAACGCCAGTGGTGGAAGGGTCTGGCCTTGCATCGTGGCAAAAGGCCGTGCACTGTGCAATCACGTGGATTTAGTTCCTGACCTTTTAAAGTCTAGAAAATGGTTTGTTGTCTGGGCTGAAGTGTTTTACAGCTGTGTTTTGTCCGCTGGGTGCCATGGGCCAAGGCTGACATGTCTGCTTAGGAGCCGAAACTTCAAATGTCAGGGTGACACACGGAGGAGCACGCGTTGGGCTGGAGGACAGCTGGGTCAGGGCTTGGGTGGATGGGGCTGGAGGAGAACCACACGTGGCCGGGTGGCTGGATGTGGGAGGTCTGAGCTTTGCCAAGAATTGGGCAACGTGGCCGGGAGCCTCTGGGCTGGAGGAGCATGAGGATGATCACGGATCTGGAGACGTTGCTCTGGCGGGGTGGTGGGGGACACCTGGTCCTCCTCAGCCCCCCTCTCCCTTGCGCGGTCAGCTCTTTGCTTTAAGTACACCAGCTTCACGTGCGGGGAAATGAAAGGAGAGGACTGGTAATGAAAGCTGTTAGCGATTAGCATAGTCGGTGGCCTGGCTTTCTGGAGCTGTTAAAAAGCCTTTAATTGTCCCTTTTTTACTTCTGTTCCTTTTAGGACTCTCTAGCCTGGGGTGAAATTGCGTTAAAAAATAAAAGCCATTCATAAAATGCGAGGGAAATGGCTGTAAAATCTCAGCCTTGTACGTGCAAGAGGAGGAGGATGGCTAAGGGGAAATGTCGGTGTGCTTTAGGAGGAGAAGACTGGTTGATTGCTGGTGAGGCTCTTTGCTTGGATTCCCTCCCTCTGAATGAAGGATGCTCGGGTGGGTTTGAAGCTTCTGGATCTCCTACTCTACTTAAGATTCATTAAGAGCAATTACAAAGGAGATCAGGGCTGTCACTGGCCAGGATGTTTGAATAAAACAGAAAATGTTTGACTTGAAAATGGTTTCTGGTTTTCAAAAAATCCCACTTTCGAAGCACGTAAAAAATGTCATGTTACTGGAGCTGAGCGTGGGGTTTGGGGTGGTTTTTGTTTTGGTTTGGTTTTTTGCCTGGACTGAAGCACTGTCCGCAGGGTAGGCACCTTAACAAAAAGGGAAAAAATCTCCCAGCAGCGATCCCTGCCTTGGTGGGAGCGGTGGGTAATCGCTGTTGCTTACTTGGTTTTGCATCATTGCCCTGAATCACGACATGGTGTCTGCACTCTCCTTTAGTTTCACCTGCTGTCTTAGATTTCCCAGGCTTAACCTTTCAGCTAAGACTGGACACACCTGTAGTTTATGGGGAGAGTTATTTGGAACATGTGTCTATGTTTTCATCGTGACAGTGGGACAAATTGGCCAGTGTGAATCAACCACTGCCCTCTGCTGCCGTCAGCCAGCTCTGCCTCTGCTGGCTCCGAAAGCTCGGGGCTGCAGCAGCCTAAAAGGGTTTCTGGAGCAGAACAGTATTGCTTCCTAATTTAATAGCACAGCAAATCTGAAGTGCCCTTTGCATGCAGCAAAATGACAGCAGCGAGAGACGAGGTGGTCACAACTTAGAGTGGATCTGCCCGTAAAAGTCAGTGCTGTTGCCTTCCCAATGGGTCGTGCATTTAATAAGTGGCAGTAGCCATCGCGCCGGACCAAGGATAGACAGATTCCCACCGTGGTGGAATTTGAAAACACGCGGCACCATTGTCAGGTTGCTAGTATGGTCTCTTTGATGTGACAACCGATGGAGAGCGTGGTAGCGTACAGTTCTTACATGCTTCACCGCGGGAACTGCAGCAGTAAATGGTCTGCTCTTATGTGATTAAATGTACAATGGAGGTGTTAGGGAATTGTCCCATTTTTCCCCACACAG
The DNA here is from genome assembly GCA_013401275.1 of Pandion haliaetus. Taxonomy (NCBI): domain Eukaryota; kingdom Metazoa; phylum Chordata; class Aves; order Accipitriformes; family Pandionidae; genus Pandion; species Pandion haliaetus. The sequence goes on along the minus strand of VYZV01042806.1, from coordinate 134,709 downwards.
CTGCACCTTTAGTCATTCCGCTGCCCTTATCTACTTTGGAGTAGCTGCGTAGTTGTTAATGCTTGATTTTATTGCAGATATGCCCAAGAGTTCTGGTTGAGCATCAGTACGTTAGATATTGAACCAGAGAAAAGAGGGAGGGAGGATGATGGAGTCTCGAGAATGGAGCGTATTCAGGTGCGTGTTGCCCAGCCAGGAGTGTCAGGCTCCGATAGCCACAACCTTTCCTGCTGTGGTTTGGAGGGTCCCTCTGCCTCCTTGGCACCGTCTCCTACTCACGGACTTTTGCCGTCCTTTAGGAAGGGACCCAGCTATGCTGGCGGTACCTTCAAGCTTCTGCTCTTGCTCCACGGTGTGGAGAGAGACCACCATCCCCTTGCAAGGGAGAGCACAAAGTGTGGGTAAGTGGGCACGCGACGATGTCCCTTCTCAGATGCGACGATGTCCCTTCTCAGACTGTGACCCCTCAGGCAGCAATTCCAGGCTCTTTCCAGTGTCTTTCTCCACTTTTTTCCTGTCATAATTACTTTACTTTGGAAAGCAAGGGTTGTGTCTCTGCAGGAAACGTTTCTTGCAAGGGTGGGAGTTTGTGACAGGGTCCTCAGGCTGCCATGGCTGGGTGGAGAACTGTGGAGGTGGGCTGTTCACGTGTGACCTGTTTTGTGGGGGTTCAGTAAAACGGGTGCAGGTACAGGAAAAGAAGATAAAGGCTTATGGCACACGAACAAAAGTTACAGCATGACCAGTTCAGGAATATGATGCAGTTCGTTCCTCGAGACAAACAAAGCTGGAAGATTTCATAAGATGGAAAGCAGAGATAACTTATTTGGCTTATTTGCGTTTTGTAACTTCCATGTATCTAATAAACGGAGGCCAGTTTTTCAAAAGCCTAACAGCAGATGTGTTTTCTAATCCTGAACCTCTGGGACTTGTCTGTTCTGCTTATAGGTGTGTAAGTTTGGTATTATAGGACTGATAAATATTATGTGCATTTCTGAAAGAGTTGCAGCAGCAGGTTTGGATTTTGAGAGCTTTGCGCATGGTTAGAATGATGTATTGTGCTGTCACTGAGAATCTGATGGAAAAAGGATCATTATCTTTGGAAAAAAAACCCTTAAGCATTGAGGCATGGTCCTACAAACGCTAAGCAGATGTTTAATGAGGCCTAACCTGACTAATACTAAGCTCATCAGGCCACTTTTGCAAGCGTGGTTATGCTGTGCCTCGAAGCTACACACGGTTATGGGATTTGGAAGCCCAGCAGAGAAGTTGCCCCATAGGGACCTTGGCAGGAGCACAAGCCAAGGTCTAATAACTACAAAGACAGAGTACCTGGCATGGTACATCTCGGTGATGCAAAAAAGCTGGAGGCTGATAGAGTATAATGGGGGAGTATCACTTTATGCTTCTGGTTTTTATACTCTTCCCATGGCTCTAAGCCACTGTTGGAAACAAATCCTGCGTTGGATGGGTCTTGGGTCCTGGTATGGCCACTCTGGTGCTCAGACCGCAGAGCTTGCGTCACCCTTCTGCTTGTCTGCAGTGCTGCGGGAGAGCGTTTCAGAATCCCCAGTGTCCCTCTTAGAAGGGAGGAGAGGCTTTTGATGCTGAAAAATAAATTCTTTCCCATTCTCCTCTCTTGTTTAAGGCAGCCTGACTGTCTTTGAGGGGGCTGAGTTTCCAGCTCTCTGCATGTCCCTGGCTAGCGGAGCCCTGCTTTGGTAGGACTGGATGAAGTGGTTTGAGACTTGGCCCACCGTTTTCCCTGGGAATTCTGCCTGAGCAGTTTGTGAGTAAGGATGTAGGCATTTGTCCACAGGATGGCTGTAACCAACCAAGCAAACATCTTTTAAAAGTTAAAGGAAAATTCAGAGGTGACATGCAAGGAGCGAATATTCTTGCTTTTTTTTTTTTTTTTTTCCCCTTCAGTTTATGATGTAGGAAGGGTGGAAGTAGTTATTTTAGCTCTTTTCTTTTTGGGTTGGGTTTTTTTTTTTCATAGCAGAAATACCACTATTGGTTGTTGGTTTTGTTGGAGTTCTCCTTGAAAAAAAACTAGTAGTTTTTAGGGCGAGCAGCTTTTTTTTCAGCTCAGGTGGAAGTCAGTAGACATTTTGGAGTGTGCTCTCAGATATGCTCTGAGGGGTTGTGCTGAATGGGTGTTGAGAGAGTTATAAAACTCCTGCCTGAGCTGAACTCTTGCAGCGAGCAGACCAAGTCCGTAGTCATCCGCAGAGTTTTGGGTTAGACTAAACCTGTGTAAAATGAGAATACGCAGAGGTGCGATTAGGCTGTAATATAGCACAAAGACACAAAGGGTGGGCACAAGTGTGGTTTGCAAGGGTAATTTTCAAGCAAAGCTTGGAGCCAGGAGCAAATGGACTCTGAGAATAGCCTTAAAAAACTGAGTCTGAGAATGAAATCTTTAGGTATGGCTGCATTCCGGATATATTACAACGATAAAAGTGCATTTTTTAGCTAAGCACGGGAGCTGCCAACTGACACGATGCCAGTTCTAGATGCCTGCCATTAACCTTAAAACAGTCTCACATTGTTGGATTAATGAGTCACCCTTGTATCAACATAGAGACAAGCCAAGCATATTATTTCTTCTGAGGGAAATTACTGGAAAAGACAATTCCTTCTTCTTTAAATTCCCACTTTACCTCCAGGTTTGGCATCCAGTAGCCAGCTTTGACTTTCCTCTGCAGCAAGTTGTGGGGTTGGGCTGGGGTTGTGCGAGGGAAAGGGAACGAGACCAAACCTGGGTTGGGGACAAATTTGCCTTCTTAAAATATCCTCTGATGTCACGGCTCCTGGGTGTGGAGCACGATCGGTTTTTTGGAAGAGAAAGAGGACAGACTGGGATTTCTGCTGGGAAGAAAATAAACAGAGAGGAGAAGTCTTCCATTGATTGGGTCTCCCGAGGAATTAGAAAGGAATTTGCTTCATGTCCCTGCATATTTTTCTCCTTACCTCTAACAAGGTTGAGTTAGGAATTTTAAGCCTCTGGTTGCTTACCAAAAATCGGCCCTTTTTTGAGAAGCACAAGGACTAACCGGACTGAGGGTGGGAGTCCTAATGGGCAATTGCCTGTTGGAAACTCTGGGCAGCTTTATAGACTGAGGACAGGTTTGAAAAATAAAAAAAAAACCAAAAAAAAAACCAAAAAAAAATGGTGCTAGTCAGGGGTTGGTGGTGATAGCAGGGTGGGAAAACATTGCACGTGGCCTGATTCACCTCTGCAATAGGACCAACCGCTGGTCCTGAGAGCCTTAATGCCTTCCTCTCGCCCAAGGAAGCATCTAAGGGACATCTTTTTGCTGGGGGAAGGACGACAGCTCTGTAGGAAGGATGAATTTTCACAGCATACTCCTTGAGAAGCTGGCGGCACGTGGCTTAGACAAGTGTACTCTTTGCTGGGTAAAAAACTGGCTGGATGGACGAGCCCAGAGGATTGTGTTGAATGGAGTTAAATCCAGTTGGCAGTGGGTCACAAGTGGTGTTCCCCAGGTCTCAGTACTGGGTTGATGGTTGGACTCGATGATCTTAAAGGTCTTTTCCAACCTAAATGATTCTATGATTCTAAGTTTGCTCGCTGGGAGCGTGGTGCAAAGGGAGGGTTGCAGGATATTTGGACAAATCTCCTCTTTCTCCTTTCTTTCCACCATGTTAAGTTTGTCTGTGTTCAACCCGCTCTCTGCAACTCCAGGCATCTCGTTCTAGAGGGTATAATTGCCGCCATGCAATTCCAGGCATCCCCCTGTGCGGTCCCACCAGGGTCTGCCTGCTCCTGGATGCTTTAGGGGAACACGGAAACCCTCCACAACACACCGACTTGTACAGCTGTATCCTATGGGACGCATTTCTTCCTGCCCGCAGCTGGTGCATCTGTACGCTGCGCGCAAACGTCATCTTGATCTAATATTTGTTTGGAAAAAGTGTGTGTTTCTCTGTACTTCCAATAATGAACTCAGAATGACTTCCCTCATGCATTCACCTTTGAAATATGTTCTCATCTTGAGTGCACACTTCCCACCCATGTCTCTACTGCAAAGCAAATGCGACGCTTTGAGCATGAAACAAATGCAAATGGAAACCCCTTTCCACGTGTCCGGAGCTGCCTGTGAAGACTTCAGCGTTAAAGTGTGTGTTGCGTGCAGCGAGGATAGCAGCTTCCTCCCTCTCGTTTTGGAAGGAACGATCACGGTGTATTCAAAGGAGGGTTGCAGAGGTTTCTGTGATGAGATGAGCGCAGCTGGGATGAAGGTTATGCCCCGCTGGGGGTTCGGGAGCAGATTTAGAGGCTGTCAGTGCTAGGTGACACCTTCAGCATTCAAAACCACATCACTGCTCCAGGTCCAGAAACGCCCCAGCTGAGCACACCTGCCCTGTGGGTCTCCTTAGGGTGCTCGCTGTGCTCTGGAGCACGCAGCAATCTTGGCCCCAACTCGGGTATGGGGGCATCCACGTAGCAAAAACCACTGGTCCTACTGGGAAGCATCATCAGACAGTGCCAAAAGGGCTGACGACTCATTTCTCAGCCAAGGGTGGTTCCACAAAACCAGGGTGAGTTGGTGGTGGCAGGGTGCCCTCTGCTTTGGCAGCATCCCTGCCCAAGGAGCATCTGTCCTGTGGGTTAGGAGAATGTCTTCTTCAGGGACGTGAGCTGAGGGCTCGAACACAAACCTCCTGTCCGGGAAAGAAAACAGAGGAGGAGGTTTCAGGGAAGCTGCCTCCTTGCTGGAACCAAGCTGGTGTGTTCAGGCTGGTGGGTGTCTGAGCTAAGAGGGAAGCCGGGCTCAGCTGCTAATCTGTGTGCCAAGGGCGGGCGGGGAGCTGTACTGTATGTTAAAGCTATGTTAGTATTAGGAAGTTCCATAACAAATCATATTTTCTCTTGACCTTTCAGTTTCTGGAAACGTAGACACAATAAACAAACGTGGAAAGGATGAGCTTATGCTGAAATATGAGGATATAGCAGAATGGAAAGTATAAAGCAAACAAGGAAGCAATTAAGCGCACAAGGAAGGGAATTAACCAATATGCAATCCGTTACATATTTATTTATACTCAGAGACATATCTAATAATAAACATAGGATTTCCACAAAGAAAATAGTCTCTGTTCCCTATTTTAAACAACCTTACGGTGTTGTGATGGTTATAGATGGAGAAATTCCTTCTATCGTGTTCTCCATTTCCCGGTTCTTCCCTGCAGCATGGTTTTTATAGCTTTTGTCTGGGAAGCCTCTGATGCAGCTCCTGTAGCATCTCGGAGCGGAGGCAGTTATTTCCTTCAAAGAGTTTTGTTTGCACAGAGTGTAGCAGGATGGAGTCCTGCTCCACGCTGGAGCTTCTGGGTACCACCATGCTATAAATATTAAATAATCGTCCTTGTGATCGCTGGCTTTGAGACAGGCAGGCAGGGGGGATTGACCTGGCTTTTGCCAAACCTCGTGGATGAGGTTTCAGTTTAGCAAAGAGCAGCTCACGGCTTGTTTTGGACCCCGTGGACCTGACTTGGTGGAGGGAGTCTGGGGAGAAGAGAGTTTTTCTCTGGGCTATCTGCAAGTGGCTGATTTGAAATACAGCATACAAGTCCGAGCTACCTTAGTGGATCTACTCAAGTGCTTTAATGCTTGTCAGGTGTTCGCCGAGTTGGGCTTTTGGATACTTAAGTGATTTTTGGAGGCGGTGAGTACCCACAATGACTTTACCAAAAATTTTGGCCCTTCAGCAGCTCTGAAAACAAAGGCACTTTTGAAGCGCATGAAAATGCACGTGGAGATCCAGGTGGACTTACCTACTTGTAGAAACTGTCATAGATAAGATAACATAGAACCTTGCAAGTGCGTGAACCCTTCACATGGGTGCTCCTGACACAAGCCAGAGTCCCTCTGCACAAGCTCTGAAAGCTGAGCGTGCCTGCAGGAAGGGCGTCCGTATCCCTGTAAAGGTTGCTACACGCGTGCCTCTACTTGGAAACCTTTCCAAGTCCTTATTTTGCTACCTCTGGGGTCACATGAAGTTGGTTCGAGGCGCTTTTCCTCCCGTTCACTGCTGCCATTTTGGCTGGCGTAGGGCTGTTTGCGGGCACAGCCTGTATCCGTGCTGTGAGGGTGACCATCGCCCGGCAGAGCGGTGCCATCGGCGCGGTGCCGGAGCAGGCGGCAGGTTGGCGTTTCTGCACGGAGCGCAGCATCTGCGCATCCTCGCGCTGCAGGCAGAGCCGAGCGCCGCCGGCCCTGCGCAGGATGCTAATGCGGTGCAGAATTTCCCTCTTACGGTTGGGTCTGGATATTATTATACAAAGAAAAATAAATTGCGATCCCTAATCTCGGTTTATTTATGGATCCGGCTTTAGCTGTTAAACCCCCTATTTCAGATGCGATTAGAGTTCCCTTTTGTCATGAAGGGGCATTGGCACCGGTCTGTCTCTTTGGATGATTCTGTTATGGCCCTGGTGCTCCTGGCTGCTTTGATATACACGGGTGTGCAGAGCTTTGAGTCTCCTCCCTGTTGGGCTGCCATCTTCTCCAGGGGAAAGTGGACAAACTGGGGTGGCAAATGGTTTGCAAGGTTATTCCTTATGCTTCAGGATTGCCCGTGATCCTTTTGGAGTCATGCATCGTGTGACGTTTATGTTGCTTGTGGGAATAATTAATTTGCATAAAACTTGGGAGATGTAAAATGTTATGGAAGTGCTCCTTAGTGCTAGATGCTGTTATTAATTATTTAATATTTAAATTGTCATTGTTTTGTCTTCTTTCTCAGTCTAAGGACAGGACAGGATTGCGATTGCCAGCTATGTGCAGCTATCTTGTGAGGAACGCAGTTAATGCAGCGTTGTGGTTGGAACCATAAACACTTGATAGACTCGTGAACATATGGGGGAAAGTATGGTAGAGGTTTTTTTGCCTCGTTTGCCAATTATTAAAATGGCTCAGTAGACGTTGCTGGAATGTTTATCTTTTTTTTTCTCTGAGTTTAGAGAAAGTATGGGAAACATCACGGTCCAGTTGCTTTTGAGCCATTGTAGGGAAATAGAAATGAAGGGGGATAAAAAGATCAAGTACGCAGAGTGCTACTTGTTCTAACATCTTCAGCTCTTCATGTGATGAGCTACGGCTGCTGCAGTGCACAAGTATCCAGGCGCTTCAGTCTCTTTTATTTATTTACCTTCATGACAGTCTTCTCAGGCTGGGAAATGCTGCCGTTTTACGGACAGAGAGGAGAGATGTGGCAAAAAAAAAAAAAAAAAAAAAAGAAGTTGTTTAGCAAGTTGGTAGTGGAGGAGGGATTCCAAGTCCCAGGTCAAATTCTTACGTCTCTGGACCTCTTCAACCCCTGGTGAACTCCTGCTAGGGTTCCCCTTGGCTGTGGACGTACCCAGCATGTGTCTCATGTCTCTCTCCTACACAAAGTTTTTGGTTCGTGGCTCACTGGGTCAGGTCCTCTACTTGCTCCAGGCAGATTATGATACTTCCTAGAGATGGACCAGAAACTACTTTGATCCACACATTTCTGAACTTGAGAGAAACTGAAGACCAAACTTCACTGCTGAAACAAAAACTTGGATCCTCATACCCCTGAACTTTGGGAAAATTTGGATTTGGAGCTGAATGTTGTGGTTTGGGCCCATCTTGAATATTTACCTTCTGAGCCCCTGAAAATAAAAACAGCATTTGACTTTCAAAGCAGTGGAGCAATTAATTTTCTGGTTCTGTTCTTTCCTGTGTATAATGCCACACAGCTTTCCCTGTGGTCAGTGGAAGTTATGTCTGTAGCAAAGAGAGCAGAGACTCCTACCTCTAAATGATGCACTGCAGGCAGGATGTTAGGATGCTTTGACTGCAAATGTTGAATTGATAACGAGAATATGTAGCCAAGGTTTTGGTCCATAAAGGCGCATAACTTACCCTGTGTGCACTTTGCCCCCGGCTGTAGAGCACCAGAGAGCGCATTAGTGAAGGTCCTATGACTGAACACACACTATATTCTGCATTTTTATCTACTACCTTTAAAATCACAGCGTGTAATTTATCTGAGCACAAGTGCAGTGGCTTGCAATAGAGTTGTCTGTGTCTCAGGAAGCCTCCGACGAGAAGTGACTGCACAGTAACGAACAGGCAATGCAGGCAGGGGCTCGGAGGGAGATGCTGATCCCTGGGTCCCTTTGTGCTCTCTGGAGGTGCCTCCAAAAAGTCATAGCTTTATCTGCTCCCCCCTTATTTGATTACATATGGAGCTGTTACAGCTCAGCTGGGCTCCTCTGAGAGCACCACAAACCACAAAATGACGTAGAGGAGAGAAGTTAATACCCAGGTTCGGGGAACATGGAGCAGCTCGGGAGGTTACTGATGCGCTATATGGAGTCTTTGATGGTTGGCATCCAGCCCGTGACTGAATTGCGCTGATGGCTGATGAGGGTTTGGTAACTTACGGAAACCGGGGGGGGGGGGGATCTCAGTCACCAACATGGCAGAAAAGATGCCCACGCAGCAAAACCTGCTATCGTGAGTGGTGTAACTGCTAAACATGCTGGTAACCTCAACAGAAAGGCTGAAACCCAACCCGCGTTTCTGAAGGGGTTTCTCCAGGAAAAAGGGTTGGGGGGGAAGCATGTAATGCCAGTGTGGATCTGGAGCTTAGTTCAGATTTGCTTCGGTTCTTAAATGACTTTAGTGCTGGATTTTCAACATGCTTTATTTCAAAACTTCAAAAAGAAAGCCGTCATCTCCACCCAATCTCATTTAACCAGATAACGAGCGTGCTTCAGTGAGAGGTCATGGCTTGTGTTCCTCGATGCCTTGGCATTGAAGATTTTCCTTGGGAAGCTGCAGCAAGCTCTTAACCTGGCAAGGGAAAACTAGAAGAACGTGTGATATAAACACAGCAGAAGTTGGAGCAATTATTTAGCAGCTGGAAACGAAGAGGAGCCAATAGCAGGTGTTTTGTGCAGACAACTCCAGACTTTTTTGGAGATAGTGCTCCTCTCTTGGAGAAAGTGCTGCTCTTTAGCACGTGCTGACGGTGCACGTTTGTGATGCTTCCCCGTGGTGATTAAACCAGGAGTAGGTCTCCTTTGGAGGAGATTTTCTGGAGCCCCACTGGAAGCTGCTGAAACGTCATGGCAGTGAGGTGTTGCCGTCACCACAGGATGGGTAACGGCACTGCAAAGGTGCACCCTTTGTAAGCGCAAGGGCTGCCGGTGTGGCTGTTGCAATGGTCTGTATCTTTTCAGTGGTGGAGGCAAAGCGTGTGTCGAATTTGCACCTTTGGGCCTCGCCTGTCAGCAGCTGCTCTGCGTTGCTTTCCCCCACGATTGGTTATTGTCTTCCTGATTTAAAGCAGACCGTACTAAACATCTAGCTTATTCTCTGTAGGCATATGAGGTAAATGTATCGCCCATTTGTTTTTGTGGCAATTATACTTTTTTTATTTTTTTTTTTTTTTTTTTTTTTTTTACATAATTATTTTTGATTGTCATTTTTTGACATTTTCTTGGCTGGGGTGTGCTGCAGCTGCCCTCATTAGGGGCTGTGCCAAACACAATCTTTTTGATATTGAATATTACTCAGTGGCTGCAGCCCCAGATGGCATGTGTAGTAGCAATTGAATCCAATTACATCTGTGTAATGCTTTTTAAATTGAAAGCCCGGTAGGAGAGAGATGCTGAGCTCCTCGCCATTTAAGTGACTTGACTAGGCTTTCTCCTAGGACTCGACATATCAGGAATTAGAAAGAAGGGGCTGTCCTCCGTGTGGGTTAAACTGAAAACCGAGTAACACCGCATGGTTTTTATGTCCTATTTCTCCACGCATAACGCCCACGTCCCTATGCATTGCATAGGTGTACAGTAGCATTGTGCCCATTTTGCAGGTGAGGAGAGGTGTAGCAGAGAGTGGTGAATAAGCTTGAGCGAGATCGTCACCTAACAGGCCAGCAGCAGAGCTGACGGCTCAATGTCCCTGTCAAGCGGCAGCTCGCTGGCACCAGGCTGACTCCAGCATGGACCCCTCATTGGACTCAATCAGTTTGGGCTGTTAATAAACACCAAATGATCTCCAGCTAACGAATAAAACAATTATAGCTAAAAAGCCCCTGAGGGTGCTGAGAAGCCTTGGGGAGATGTGTTGGCCCTGGGTGATGGGGAAATGAGCACGCCTCGCTTGGTTTTACTTTGTTGTTGTCCAAACTGTGCGTTTATTAAGACTTTTCAGGAATGTGACGTTGTCTGCAAGGCATGATTCATTGTTTAGGCTGTGGTGGTGAATATCTTCAAGCATGTCTTGTCTTCTGCACAGTGGATGTGGAGCATATTTTATTCCTTTCCTCTTTGCCGCAGATCTGAAGACTGCTATTGCATCTTTCTTCAGCTGTCATCTTTTCCTTCTGGCGAAAGCAACCTTAGTCCTTCCAGTCTTCCTTTGTTGGCCATATCCTTGCCCTCTGCTTCACATATTTTAAGGCTAGAAAAGTCTAAGAGGTGATTTATTGTCCTGTACAGACAGAATCGCATCTCATTACCTCCTGCTTGGAAGCATGATTCTTCCACTTGATGTCCTCGAGCTATTGCAGAACCACCATAAGCCAATGCTGCTGACAAACCCATGGCGCTGGGGTAGGAGCAGCGTGCACTGGGGCGGGAACGGGGGATGCACTGGGAACCACTGCTGTGGGCAGCCTTTGGACAGCCCACATGGGTGCCTGCCAAGGACTAGAGAATGGGTACTGGGGAAAACCAGAGGAAAAGGGGACTGAAGGATTAGCATGGATTATTTCTATACCGTGAGGATTTTGGAGAGGAGCTTTGGGTTTGCTGACACCATGTGCCCCTGTAATGGCAAGTGTCTCTTGGGGAGCAGAGGAGTGGGAAACCAGGGGAAAGAAGGCATCAGGCTATTTGTGGGGTAGGGAGGCGGGGGGGGGGCATTGCTCTCCCTGTCAAGCTAAGCCTTATCCTAGCAGCAGCAATGCCTTTTACCACAGTCCCCTCCATGGGCTGGCATCACAGTTGCCGACTGGGACTGTCAGAAATTATTTATGAACTCAACCCAAACACTTGCAGGAACAAAAAATGCAAAGGGAACCGGTACAGCTGCAGGCGAAAGGCACTAAAGATGCTATGTGTCTGGCAAGCCCTGCTGCTTGTTTGCTCCTGCTTTGCATTAAGCTATTTGCTGCGACTTAAAAAAACCAAATAAACAACTCTTCCTGCCGAGGCAAACAGAAAAGAGGTCGTTGGAAGGGGGTTTGTGTCTCGGAGCCAGTGCCTGCCCTTGGGGAGCCTTGTGTCTTGGGGTCCCCAGTGCTGGGCAAGGGGGCAGCTCATGGGCTTAGTTCTGGGGTCACCATCTCGGCCGTGGCAAAGCTGAGCTGTTGCAACGTGGTTTGTGTTAAATGTTCTTTTCATCCCGCGCAGAAGACGTGGATGTGTATGAAGTTGATTGCGTGTACATGCTGGGTTTGTTTCTTTTTTTCATTTATATCACATTTTTTAGATGTTAAGGTTTTTGGATTTTGTAAGGGAGGCACTTTTACAGTGGTTGAAACCGCTTCTTCATTGGAAATTCTCCTAAATCTTACTCAAAAATGTATATGAAAGAATCTAATAGTTGAAAGCAAAGCAAACCATTTTTAGCGATCCAAGATACATTTATAACATTTTTTAATTAGCTGAAAATTTCAAGGGAAATGATTTCCAGTCACTGGACATTTTTGAGTGTATGATTTCAAGAGGTTGTCAACAAATAGCAGCTCTTCTTTTGGTACCGCAGTTGCATCAGGGATTTCCAGTCCCAAAGGTTTCAGATGCAATTCAGTCAAAGCTCTGAATTTCTGATGCTTTTTCTGAAGTGTTTAATGTGAGGAGTTTCTGAAGCTCCACCACAATTGTTCTCCTATTAGCTATGAAACCCAATGTGCTCTCTGGAACAACCAAAACAGAGGATGTGGAATCATCCTCGGTGTATGGTGGTGCTGGTTGTCGGCAGTGAGGAGCGGTGCGAGCCCAAGTCGAGTTGAGTTTATTCCCACCTCGTGTGACACCCTCCTGGCATCGCCAGGGACATCAGGCAGAGTCGTGAGGCAGAATTGAAACAAAACCAGTTTGTAGATCACCCAGAGGTGGCTTCGGGGAGGAGAATTAAGTCCTGGGGGCATTGTGTCCATCTCCATCTGTGGTGTCGGCGCTGCGACGCCCATACCTAGCAGCAAGAACGTGCTCCTCTAAAGAAAGGGGCAGGATTTCATCCTTGCCTGCTGCTCAACGCCAGCAAGGGGTATCCAGCGATAGCCAGAGGTTCCTGCCTATGGAGCAGCCATTTGGTAAGGCGGGCCATGGGTGCCAAGGGCTCTGCAAGCCGAGGACTGAGTCAGAAGAGGTTTCACATGAGCAGTTGACCCTGTTTTGCTGGATGTCACAGGGAAAACTACCTTGTCCGAGGCTCTGTGGAATGGTTGAACTCTGGCACTTGCAGTGTGAACCTTCATCCCTGCTGCTGTCCCCAGAGATGCACAGGGGGGAAGACCTACATAACTGAGTCTTGGGGCAGTAAGCTGTTCCCTGGGGGGCTCCCCAGAAGCTCCCCAGTTGGTTTTTGATGTCTCACCAGTGGGTGGGTGGGAGCTGTGCTTTGAGAAACTAGGAGTGTTTGCAGCCATCAGCTCCCTTCCCAGTGCTGCTCTCTGGGACAAACTCAAGCTCATAAATCTCCTACTCAGCAGGGAGCATTTGTGCTATAAACTAATTAGGCAAGTGGTCAAATACCACAAACACCTTTGCCCTCATTAGAGACCAATAACGATCCTGAGTAGGTGCTGAAATGCCTCATTAACAATGAGCAGGGCCTTCTCTCTGGGATATGGGCTACAAAAACAAGCCAGCAGCCCAAGGGTGCAGGAGGCCCTGACACTAATTTGGTGGGCTGCTAATGATTTAAATGTCAATTAGCCAGTCCAATGCTATGTGGAAGTCCTGGGCTTACAGGTCACAAAGCCAAGGCACGGAGGTGGCAGGGTATATTTGTATTTGCCATGGAAATGAGGAATTTGGCATTTTTCTGGGATGAAGAGCTTCTTTCCCTCTTCTTCTCTTCATTGGCCCTGCTGCTGTGTTGATTGAGTGCCACTCTCCTCCCTTTTCCAAGATCCTCTTCTCATCACTCTTTTTGGTTACTCGCTCTTCCACATACACCTTGAAGGCCTCGGTGCTGCAGCCTTGGGTTGTTTTAAAGGATTTGGGTGGAAACCAGAGTCAGGGTGGACAGTCTCCTCCAGTCTCTTCTTCCTGCTGTCGTCCAGGGGAAAAAAAGGCATTTTTCATGGCCAGTGGTATCGTTGCGGTATCTGGAGGTGCCTCATGAATGTGGGTCTGCATAGAAGTAAACTGGGAAATATCTCCCAGGAAAATCACCCTTTTCCATATTGCTAAAGCAGAGCTGAAACTGGTAATTCTTTTTCTGTCCTTGCGGTGTTACAAGTGACTTCAGGCTTGCTCAGGTGACACTGGCTGGGAGATTAGAAACACCAGTTCTGGACCCAGTTGCAGATCCTGCATTGACTTCAGGAATAATTCAGACAGACATCCCTCAGATATGCCATGATATACAGTTCACCCTAGCTTGAGGTGGGGGACCAGATCTGTCTTTCTCAAACTTCTTATTTGAAGGACTGTTACACCATTAAAAAAAAAATCCAAGATTTTTTTATTTGTCTAGTAGCAATTGCTAGAAGGAAGTGCCCATGCAAGTGGTTGCTTTTTAGAATTGCCAAAAATGAAGCTAAATTCTGAATGTTCATTTGGTATTTGATTTAATTTTTTTTCCTATGCTGTGTTTGCTCTGTTGGCAGGAGCAGGACTGCGACTGTATATGTCTTTCTCTTTCAGCTGTTTTCCATGATACTGGTGGTACATGGACCACCAGCCAGGAGCTGCTAGGCTGTGTAATTTTTTTCCTGATCCTTTCATGTTCAATTTTTGTACAATCTAAAAAAAAAAAAAAAAAAAAATCAGTGGCTACTGAATTGAGTTGGAGGTGCATCCCATGATAGTGTCTGTTTCCCACCACAGATTAGAGTCTTGTACCTGTGATACGCAATGAAGATTTTGCAACTAGTCTGGAGTTTAGATTTCTGGTATGTTAGTATGTGGCCAAGATGTGCAAGAAAGATAATGCAAAGCAGTGTCAAGCCAGTGAAAGGGAGACATAGTAAGAAAAAAAAAATATCTCGGAGTGATGAATTTTCTATAATGATTCTCAAGAGTGGCAAAGAAAAATAACTTTGCTTAAGCCAGGCAGAAATTCCTGATTCAGAAATTAGGCTAAGGCAGGTCCTCTAGGCCAATTCTTCTGCCCAGGCATGTCCTGCTGAATGCACTCGCCAGTTTCTCCAGCGGAGCAGAAAACTCTAGCAGCATTCTTTGGATGCCATCCAGGGAGGGATGTGCAAAAGGGTCATTACTTTGTGCATGAGATTCCGTGTTTGCCCAGGTTGCGTGTCACCGGGAACAATGCAGAGCAAATGGCGAATTCCTTATAAAAGTGGTTTTGTGGAGGGGCAAAATGTACAGCTGCAGCCACTTCCAGATGTATGATGAGGAAGGACTTATCTCCCCTGCCGTCCCTCCTAGTTGAATGCCTTTAAATACTATTCTCCAGCTCTAAGGTTCACCCCAAAAGGCCCGTTAGCACTTCCACACAGATGTGTTTGGGTGCTGATGGGTCCCTGATTCATTTGCTTTAAAAGCAAAAACTCGCTTGCAGCTGGTTGAAAAATCAAGGGAGACATTTTGTAGAAATAATAATAATGTTCAATGAAGAAATCCCTTGTGGATTTTCTCAACTTTTGCTGCTTAATGAACCAACTGATTCAGCCTGTAGTGTTGAAATAATCCTTCCAAGGACGTTAGGGCAGTCCCATTAAGTCAGGGGAAAGACTTTACTGCAAAACTTTTGTTAATGAACCAAGACTTTGCTGTCAAAGGAAGAAATGGGGCTTTCTCTTACATGGCTTTTAGGTGCAGGTGAATTCATTTAGATTTTTTGCCCTGCGTTTTAGGCTGACACCTAATCATAAATACAGTTTGCAATGTTTCTTTCTCCTCTTTTGTTATTAACCGAGGGACAATGGAGAGGTTTGTAGAAGGGAAATCCCCAGAGTCCTGTTTAATACAAAGACAACACCTCCTTCAGCTCAGGAAATCCCTGAGCTGCACTTTTTTTGAGGCTGGGAGAATATTCTCGGGAAAAAAAACAGTCACAGCATGTTTATTGTATTCTTAAACCCTTCCCTAGGCATCTGCTTTTGGCCACTTTCAGTGACAAAATATTGAGCTAGATGGACCTTGGAAAGCCATTATTGTGCTTGGTGTCATCAGGTTGTTCCTGTGTCTTCTAATTAGTGTTATAGAAGTGGTGAGGCACAATTGCGCAGAGGTTTTTTGTTATCTTCATCATCCTGCTTTTCTTCTCACCCTTCCTCTGACAACTTCTTTGCTTTCAGCTGACTTTTCCTCTGACTGGGGCACCTCTAGCCTTTCTGAAGAGGTCAGTCTTGGATGGGCTAAAGCTGTGCACAGCTGCTTTCATGGGGTTTTATCTCCCACCCTTCAGAGCACTCCTGAGGATGCTCAAGCCCCCAGTGTTTGAGTGCTTTCCTCTTGGGTACCGCTGCTGCCAGAGCAGTGGCAGCTCCATCGTGGAGCACTGCAAATCATCTTCTCCACATTTCCAGATGAAGGGTTTCCCATCAACATGCCCTTTAACATTGACGCTCCTCTGCTAAATGCAAGAAAAGGGACTTCAGTGAATAACAATTATGTGTGGAAGGAACTGACTCATATCAGGAACCCCATTGATTTAAATGGCAAAGCTGAGATCTGAATGGGGGCAAAGCGCTAGTGGTATATCTGTTCAGGACCTTCACGGCAAGTTCAAAAGCTCTGGGTCCGCGTAGGCCCCTCAGAATACATGCAGATTTAGTTCACTATTCACCAGAGATCCCCTCTCAAAATACAGATAGGGATCTTAGTTGCAAATCCTTCCCTTGTTGAAGCCAAAGACAAAATTCCCCTTCCCTTAGGTAGGACCAGGATTTCCAGCCCTGCAAAACAAAAACGTTTGACCCCTGCCTACCTTAGAGCAGCCAGGAGGTGAAGAAAGCTGGTCCATAGTGAACCAGACAAGCTGTAGGTGAAGCCTGTTAGCAGGGAGGCACTCAGAAGGAGACAGCATTATCCTCTTTCCCATCAAAGCCATCTGGCTGTCAGTTGCCAAACCAGTGCCAAGCCCCAGTGACCTTTCAGACTCATCACTGTGCTTAGAAGATTTACAGTGGAAAAAAGCTACTTCTTGCAAGGAAACTCTTGCTCCTTCCTCCCAGGAGAGCATCTAGCCGCAGTGACTCATACGTTCATCATCCTGGCTTCCCGTAACTGTCCGACAGTGGCTGCAATGCACAGGCCTGGGGAGATTCCGTGCTTGCTTGCCTCTGAGATGGGGTGATGTAAGCTCCTGCTCTGGCTTCTCCCGGCTTTCCAGACTGTTCAAAGTTCAAAGCTTTAGTCTCATCATTCCGTCACCCAGCAGGCCAGCCCTGGCTCAAGCACTGACTTGTCTCTCCTGAAGTGATGACGTTTTAAAAGGGCTTTGGAATGACGAAGGTCCCAGAGTCCCGGAGGAAATGGAGGTGAAGCTCACTGACAGTCAGGACCCAAGTTTCCAGAAGATCTGCCTAAGTCACTGTCTGCCTGTTCTCAGGCAGAGCTGCAAACCACATTTAGCATTTGCCCTGGAGCTGCCGTGGAGATTATCATTTCAAGTTGGCAAGATGTTCTTTACAAGGTACTGGTACCCTGCAGGGTAACCCTTGGAGAAGGAATTCTGTTATTCTGGGATAAATGGAAAAATAAGTACACTGAAGTCAGGAGGGAGGCTACTGCTTCTCAAGTAAAAGAAGAGCTGAAAAATGGAGAGGTGCGTCCAAGCCCTGAAGTAGCATTCGGTTCAGATTTCAAACACCTCAAAAATCCATAAGTGGATTTGTGCATGAGCCCCATGAAAAAGTTCAAGGTCTCTCAGAAAACTGGGGGTTGGGTTTGGATTTTGAAGTTTCCTGCCTCCACCAGATTTAGACGTTCTCTGATCTGGGGCTTTGTTGAGGCCTGTCTCCGATTAGAGTTGTGAACGAATAGGTCTGTTGAGAGAGCTGCGTTGGCTGGTCTGCGGGAGCCACTGCCTTCCTTCAAATAGATCAAGAGCCTCAACAAGAGTCTTGTGCTGGGGAACATGAGAGCAGCACCGAGGCATTTGACATGAGGTTGTTTGAATGTTAGTGGTTTTTGTCTGTAGGACTCTTTGTGTCCTCCTCTTTCAAAATTCTCAACTGTTCCTCTGAATCCAAACCACATGGACTTTTTCCGGATGTCAGGTAGATGCAGTCAAATTCCTCCAGCTGCCAAGTGCAAGGTGAGATCCCAACAAGTATGCGGCAGGCTTTTTCGGAAAAGGGCTCTATCATCTCCAGAGCTCCCAAGGAAAAATTAGTGGCCCGTAAATTCCCACAGCAGGCAAAACAGACTCAAACCAAAAGCCTTGATGTAAATCTAAACCATGATGTTCGCTGGGGTAAAAACTGTCCTTTTGTGCAAAGCAGCCTGGATCTGAGAAGTGTATGAAAGCCAAATCTGAAGTCAGTCTTAATGAAAACTTGCTGTGCTCTTGGATTGCTTCTTGGCCTTTCCCTCTCCCTTGAACCTCTGCTGGGATACTCGCAAGCTATAATCCTCCCTGTGATATTGCCAGGAGACCCGGGGCTACGAGGAGAAGACAATTCTCTGCCTTGGGTCAGTTCTTCATCTCTTAGTCCTCAGTGGATGCCAGCAGCATCAGGAGGCTGCAAGCATTTGTGGGACGAGGAAAGTTGTCCATAAAGTGCCTGAATTCATCTTCTTGCTCCTTCACAAGGCGAGCACACAGCACAGCTACCTAGAAAGGATGAGTGGAAAATAAACAGACATTGTGGAATATTATTTTTCCCTGTGGGATGGGTGGCTGCCAGGCAGAGCTTCATTCTGCAGGACTGAGGACCGATCTATGCCCTTTTTGTTCCCACCGTTCTCAAAGGGTTTCCATTTAGGCTTTCAAGTGAATGGATGTGCTGCCGGGAGCATGGCTCGCATGCCGAGCCGGCTTCACAAGGCGTGCTTCTCTAAGGGCAAGGACACTGCAGTGTCAGGCTGGGTCGCGAGCGGTGCAGCCCTGTTTATTTGTCTGTCTCCTGCCAGCTGAGAGCTCAGATTATGATCACAGGCAGGCAAAAAGAGACCCCAGAAGGAGGGAAAGAAAAAGAAAACAAAGGGCCAAAATCTCCCTTGCCCCCATGTCAGGTTTGAGGCGCCGAGCAATGGAAAGGGAAAGCCGAGCACAGCTTTCCAAAGCAGCTGACTGATGTTGGGGGGATTTCAGGGGCTGATTTTACTTGGGGAGAATTAATTGTTGTATCTCTGCCGATGGCTGCCCATTGCAGGGTCCTTCTGCTGCCTTCACCATCGGTAGGAGCCCGAGGGGTCCAGCTGGGGACCGGGATATTGGGAGTCAGGGAGGTGTTGGCAGGAGGTGGTGGTTGTCTCCAGTTACTCCATCCCAGCAGAAGTTCTGGGGCCTTTGGGATGGAAAGCTGTACCATCAGAGCACATGGGAACAGAGCAGGGCTTTTCTTTCCCACCAAATCTCTTCTTGATTTATTACGTGCCTGCTCAGCAAGGAGGAATGCAAGGATTGCATTATCTGGGTTGTGCTGTTAATGAGGCCATCATGTTGATTAAGCGTCAGCCTGGAACATTATCTCGGAGAGGTCCCTCTCTCCCTCTGCAATGACTGACACTTCTTCCTGAATAGACAGACCAGAGAAAGTCCCCAAGACTCCTTGTTTGGGATTAAAATAAATAGCAGCCGAGGTGGAGCAGGACTGGTGGCAGATGTGTGTGAAAGATTGCACAACTCCTCACTGCTGAGGACGGAGCTGCCCGATTAAAACCAGCTACAGATGAGGAGAGGGGTGGATGCATGATGAGCATTCATTAGGGATAATAAATAATTAGGTGCGAAATGCCTAGGAATGGCTCAAGTAAAGGGGATGCAGAGGGAGTAGGGGAATGAATGGAGGAGTGGAGAAGGGAATCCCGTTTAGCACAAGTTAAGTCTGCAGGCTGTACTTTTCAGTATGTAGCTGGCAGCGCTGGCATAAAGCAAGCAGGTGACTTGGGAAATTGGTTGATTTCCTTTCCTTCCCCTCCAGCTTTTTCCCCAGCGGCGATGATCTGCCAATTCAGCTCTGAGTAAAAGTGACACATCTGGCAGTTTTACCCAGGAACTCCAGCCCAAATCTCTTTGCTTTGCTAACAACTCAATATTTTGTCATATTCTGGGCCACCCGTGAACCTCAGAGAAGTCAGAAATGCCAGCAGATCTGCCTATCTAGCTGTGCCGGCGGGATCTGGCGGCAACGAAGGTGGTCACGAGCTGCAGCTTGTGATGGTCCCCGCCACTTCCAGCTGACGGGCACGTGCTAAGTTGGATCCTTGCTGGCAGTTGTAACCTCCGTGATGTGTAAGGTCGCGATGTTGAAGGTGGCTTCTGGGAAGGATAGAGGCAGGCTTGTCAGGGATCAGGTTTGCATGGCTTTTAGCTGCTCTCGGGAGGCCGTGGTGGGGTGGAGGAAGAATGCAATCTGCGTTAGCATCTCTGCAGGTGCCCATCACAGCTGCCTGGGAATTGTCCCTTCAATTCCCTCTGCTCCAAGTGTCATAAGAGCAACTAAGCTTTCCTGGCAGGCCCTGCCACCCATGCATGTCGACGGCATGCCACTTGTTGCAGGAAGCAACAAGCGTCGTTTCTTCTGCCAGGGGGACAGGGCAGGGCAGGCTCTCTTCTAACAGGGAGTTTTAGACCTGGCATGTCAACCTCTGGATCCCAGCTGTGACCCTCTCTGCCTGCCCTGGAGAAGAATTTAATCTGACTCACTACATGCTACTAGTTTTGGTGATAATTGTGGTATGCAAACTGTCCAGAAATATATCTCTGAGTCACATGGGTGTGCATGGACATGTATTTAGGAGGGAAATCAGCATGTTGGTCCCATAATGTGGCTTGCAGAAATAAGTGTCCTAAGCTGTCTGTATTGCGTTCAAAGGGTTTCCACTTGGTTGGTTGATGGTAGGGTGGGCTGCTCCGTGGGACCAGCTTCAGGGGATGGTGAAGTCAGGAAGGGAGCACATTTGCTGCTCAGGTTTTGTGCTGGGTAGGGGTGGGCATAAGGAAGCCAAGCTGAGGGTGCCTGTTTGGGGCTGAGGATAGGTCACTAACTTGTGCCAAAGCTGTCAGGGAGTCACTTGCTCTGCCTGAACCCAACAGCTTGGAAACCCTCCCCAAACTTTATCTCCTTGAAAGTACCAGATGTTGAACCCAGGCTGAGATTCCCAGGGCAAAAGAAACATGCTGTACGCAAAGATTTGCTAAACGCCAGCACCATGAAATGTAGGAATGCCAACAGGGAAAGCAAACCTGCACTTCGTGGAGTGGCAATACTCATGAAGCACAGGACAGAGAGATGTGAAGACCACTCAGTTTTCAGACGGCTGCTTCTTAAGTCATCTGGAGCAGATGCCTTCAGCATCCAGGAAGGGATGCTGCTGCTTCATATGGCTTCTTCCATCTGAGCCTCTGTCAGCTGCAAGTTAAAGGGGAAAACTGAGTGGAAGAGGTTCAGGTGCTGGCAGCGTGTCCCGTGCTTGCAGATGTACAGCTGACATCTGCAGCTAACTCTCCGATCCTCCTAAAAATCAACACCACCACCACCACCAAACAGAAAAAAAACCTGAAATACCTCCTCATTTGAAATGTTCCCAATCCCCAAACTATTTTTCTTGCCTGCACTCACCAGTGGGTAACTACAGGAATCAAAGAGGTTTTATGTTTTGTTGTTGGTTTTGAGTTTGGATTTTTTTTTTTTTTTTCTAAAACCTATAAAGTCCCGAGGCAGCTTGTGTGTTAGGAACTGCTGAACGAGGTAATTGCTTAGTGCAGTTCCTTGGAGGGACTCTTTTTTTTAAGTGGAAAGAGGAGTGTGTTGATTTGGTCACGTGCCAACCAGGAAATACCAAAAAGCTGAAGATGGACCCGTTACAAACAGGCTAACCAGCCTCAGATGTCCCTTCAATATTAGAATATGGAAGGTAATAGAGAGCACATGGGTCCTGTAAATAATGAGATTATTAACAAATACACAGAAATAAAGCCATTTGGCTGCCTTGGTGAAACACTGAAGCCACTGGTGTCAGCTGAAATCTCTTAATTGCCCCCAATTGCCCTGTAATGGGTGTTTTTCACTGCAGCCGGTCAAGATCTGAGGTTCTGCATTGGGTTTTGCATCTCATGTGCACCACGGTTTAATCCTACCCTTTCCTCCCACGGAAGGGCCAGAGGAGTGGCTGGGGCAGGACAGAGATGCTGATGCTCTGGGGCATGAGATGTTGGCAGGAGAAAGGATGCTGTGGGGAAAAAGCACAAAGTGGGAGAGATAAGTGCCCGTCCAAGGAAGCAGGGCAGAGGTGTGAGCTGTACTTGCCTCTTCTCGCCTGTTTGACCCCTGTCCTGCTGCTGCCACTTCATTGCTTGAGCCTAAAAGCCTGGGGAGGAAGGGAGGAAGGGAGTCGGAGTTGGAAAGACCCTTGGGAAAACTCACAGCCCTCAAAGCAGGGAGCCCAGAGTTGGGTTTTCAATCCCTCCTTTGGCATCCCTGCAAATGCCGACCCTGATGAAGGAGGCGGCTGCCGGGAGCTGCAGGTGCTCACGTGGGCTGTAAAGCAATCAGGTTGTTTGTGCTGAAAGATGGATCAAGGCACCCCACGCTAGGCATCTAGCCTTGCAAATACCGGCCCAGTTTTTTATTCTTGTGTCTGGGCTTCCTTTCCTGGGGCTGGGACAAGGGCGTAGGCAGATGTCAATGCGGCATGTGTGTGTGTGCATTCCTTTTCCCTTTAGGGGAAGGAGGAGGGAGAACCGTGTCCAAAGCAAGGTGCCTTCACAGCCGTGAGGATGGGGAAATGTCTCTTACCCCATCAGATAACTTGGTAACAGACGTCAGGGATAAGGGAGACCGGTTGGACTTCATGTCCCCTGTCCTATAGCTTGGTGCTGAGAGGGTGGGTTGGCATTAACTGGGGGCTAGAGGGGAGACCTACAGCCTCCTGCACGTTGGGGAAGTCCACCCTCAAGCCGGAGCTGCAGGCAGTGCTCCCAGGCTTCGAGCATGGAGCGGGAGCACTGCGTCCCCTGAGCCTGGAAGGGAGCAGCGGGCTGTGCAGTAGATGGTTTTCAAACCCTTCGTTCTGGTGTTTCAGCATCGCTTTTTGACTTCGAGCATTTGAGCCGGGAAGTTTTAAGCCATTTTTAGCTGCCTGGCTGTAAAGGGGAAGGGAGGGAGGAGGGAGAGAGAAATACCAGGCGGTTAGTATTACATCCCCGACACAATAGGAACTTTTATTAGCAATTTTCCATTGTGTTGCAAATGGCAAAGATCATGGTTATATTTGCATGTTTCAGACTGTCCTGGAGAATTAGCTTTCCTCTGCGATTGGGTTATAGCTTTCACGCTGCATTAGCTTCAGCGTTTGGAGTGAGATACAAATGCTGCAGCTGAAGAGTGCTAATTCTCCTGCCGCTGGAGACCTTCATTCCTACCTGGTAGTTCAACCTAGGAGAAAACAGATTGTAAGAAGCTTGATCTCTTTGTGGGATAGAGAAAGAGGAGGTAGTAGGTGGGAAGTACCTTTGCTCTGAGGGTATTGATTGCACTTCTCAGGCCAATAAAAATGCATGCATTCCTGTCTAGAATAACAATAAGGACGTTTCTTTGCTCTAGGATAAGTCAGGATTTGACTAGA
This sequence comes from Pandion haliaetus, assembly GCA_013401275.1. Lineage (NCBI taxonomy): Eukaryota > Metazoa > Chordata > Aves > Accipitriformes > Pandionidae > Pandion > Pandion haliaetus. The sequence goes on along the minus strand of VYZV01042806.1, from coordinate 111,759 downwards.
TTTATGCTTGGCTCTGCAGAGGACATGCAGCTATTGACAGCCTGAGAGAAATTAGGCCAAGAAAACAAAACAGATACAACTGGGAATCGTTGCAGCTTTCAGTCTGCAGTATTGCTTCCAGGACCGTAGGACCCAGGCGCTTTGACTCTGAGCCATAGCCCTGTTGGGTTTTGGTGGGGTTTTTTTGTCTTTGAGATTTCGCACAGTGTTTTCCACGGGGCAGTTCTGCTTTGCGGTCTGGATGAAGCTGCAATGTGCGTCTTCCTCACTGTGGGACCTGGAGCAGGGTCACCAAACCACTGGCTGATGGCAGGATGGAGGCTCAGAGAGCTCTGCCTCTCCTTGTCTTCTCCTGCACGGCCAGGTATGGCTTAAGGATGACTGTAGTGCCAGTGGTAAATGGTAAAAGTCACTTCAGCACTGTTCCCTAGATCACTGAGCCTCCTCTTGCAGGTCTTCACAAGCTCTCTAGTCTCTGTGCAACACCACAATAACAGAAATGCCCCGTCAAAGCGTCTTGCTAAAGGGTGGGAAGCTGTTGCTGCTGAAGGCAACCTGCTCCATTGAGCCTTGGTGCTTCTTCCCAAGAGAGACGAATGGATGAGGTTTTTTTGTGTGTGCTTTTTAGAAACCAGCAAGTTAACCCAGTTGTCCTGAGAAATATCATTAAACTGATGTTGATCCCAGCCTTGGGTCTATTTTCTCTTCTTCCCCCAACAGACCTTCTCCTATTTTTAGTTTACTCTTGAGTCACTTTAGGATTGTGTCAAACATTGGAAATGAAACCCTATGTGCTGCAGGCAGGGTTTTCATCCCAAGGTTGAGCTTTGCACCAGGACTTTATGAAGGCACTTGAGCTATAGGGTGAGCTTCACTGAGCTTGGTGCAATATAAAACCAGGTGCCTTACGAACAAGGTACCCTCCCCACACTCTGCTTTGCTAGTCCCAAACTCCATCACTGATGCATAAACCCAAGAGAAAAAGCATGTGTGTACTGTACAACGTGAAGGTCAGAATGATGTTAGGGCTGCAGAGTGTCTGTTTGTCCATTCCGCTCACAGAAAAGGCCTTCATATTTTGTTACCATCTGGACAGCAAATGTGCCCTCCTACGGGAACTTAGTTTTGACCTTTGCTCATTTTGTTTAAGAATGAGTACAAGGCAAACTTGTAACATTTGCACTAGGGATCTCCTGTCAGCACCGCAGATAGGTCGGGAGAGCTGACTTGGCTGTCTTGCTTGTGTCGTGTATTTATGATACATGTATATAAATGCATATATTTGAGTTTATTCTTTGTATTTGGCTGAAGCTGGGGAAGACAGGACCTCTATTTGAAGCAAGGGTATTCCTAACGTTACCATTTTAGATCTGTGATTATTAGTTTTAGTGTCAACAGCAAGTCCCACCATATGCCGAGAGCTCCACACAATGTGCTCCTTCATGGTGGTGGCACGGTCATCATCGAGAGGCGAGCATATCTGCTGCGGGTCCTTTGATTCATGGCGCCTATTGCATGGATCACGACCATCAGTTAATCTGATCTCCTGCAGACCATGAACACACTGCTGCTTGTTTGATCAGTCATTAGCGCAGACAAGTTGTGGTGTTTGGTGATCTCTGGTATTTGGGCTGTTCAGCTGGTGGGCTGGTGACTGTCGCTCTTGTGTAGCTCAAGCCTGATGGCGCAAGCTAGGATGAGTTCCTCTCCATGGCCATCAGCTGGATTTGACTACCTGGAGCTGGAGCATGGCCGAGAGCCCTGCCTGCAGGCCTTTCTTCTTTCCCTTTCGAAAGTCCTAACATCCGGCAAAGCCCCAGCATAACCTGTAAGCAAAGAGTTGGAGGTCTTTTTTGGAAGGGAAGGGAAGGCCAGCCTTCCATTTACCAAGTGACCTGGTAGCTTGCCACCAAAACAGATTGGGGAAGCAGAGTTGAGTGCCCTAACTCAAAATGAAGATGTTTAGTTGGTTAAACATCTATTGAAAATAGGAGCTGCTGCTGTCACTGCTGGGGCACCCCTGCTGCATTCACCCAGCTTTGTACGAGCTCACGGCAGCCCCGACTCCATCCAGTGCCCTTCAGCTCCCTGCAACATCCCCAGGAGATGCTGGTACTCACTTTGTAGTGTTTAAATGGGTCTTGCCAATATTAAATTGGAAAATAAACCCCCACGGCTCAGGCTTGAGTTGTTGAGATTATGAAGACTGATCAAATAGCACAATTAAATGTATTTATTAAATAAATGGGTTGTTTATCTTTCTTTCGCCTTGCGCCCACGGGGCTGATGCTGAGCTGCCTCTTGCTGGCTTTAAATGAGTCCCACCGCGTGAACGCTAGCGAGGACTAAGGACTGAATCGAGCCTTTGCTTCGAACTATTGAGCTAGACCAGCCAGTTTCGCTTTTTTTGGGTTGGTACATGGTTTCGTTTGCCCGTTTTCTTGTGCCAGCTGAAAAGCTACCCAGCACGGGTTCTTCCAGACAGGCCTGGGGGTGTTTCCATTTGTGCCAAGAAAATTGGGCTTTGACAGTCAAAACAAAACAAAACAAAACAACTTTTTCCTTCCATCCCATGTCCCTCCCAACACATTAAAAAGGNTTTTTTTTTTTTTTTTTTTTTTTTGTAACATGACTTTGTTTTAAAATGCAAAGCCTGGTCTGCATCCCGCCCGCTCTAGCATTGTCCCTTTAAAATCTGATTTTGGCAGCAGGTCCGGTGGCTGCGGCTCTTGTCCTGAACAGATGGCTTTAGTTAGGCCAGATTTGGTGGCAGGTCCCTGGGATGCTGAATCTCTGCCTCGTTTGCTCCCTTCTTCTGTCATCAATAAAGCCATTGAGGGAATCTTTAATAAATAAACAAAAAAGCATTTTTCAACAGACAGTGGGATGGAAAATGACTCATAGGAAAACAGGGTATAAAGTACGCTCTAGTATTAGGTATTACATGTGTCGAGTTTCTGTTTGGGGTCCAAGAATGCTGTGGTTTTTCTCTAAGGATTATGCCATTGTGGAATAATGTCATTGTGGAGTATTTGGTCAAGATGAGCTGATTGAGTCTGGTGGTTACTTACAAATACATATCTCTATTTTTCAGCATTCGGAAAATCTGTGACAAGCAGTTTTCGGGAGGCTACGGGCTATTATTGCCATCACTGTTTCCAGCCCTGCCGAATGCCATGAAAACTGCTGGAGTCATGCTTTCTCTCCTCTTTCCCTTTTCTTCATTCATGTAGGACCTACTTTCTTTTTCTTGGGTTTGGGTGCAAACAAACAGGGCAGAATCTTTTGCGCTGGCTTACACCGACCAAAGGACTGATCCAGTCTTACAGAGAGGCTGGGAGGAGCATGCACGATATTAATGTGAATGAAGAGCAAAGTCCTTAAGGGATGGAGGAAAAGGGGTGAGAAATATTCTGTGCGGAAACCACTGTGTTAAAGTTGGGGAGACCCAGCAGTGCCACTGGGACTTGGGTGGTGGTCACCAAAAAGGCTTTTGGGGGAGAAACTTTAATCCATTAACCCTTGCTCCTTCTCTGTGAACCTTAACAGATGCACTGGGAAAAGGGACATTGCAAGTGGCACTTGCACTTGTTCCAGCAAGTCACCTGCAGAGTTAAGGAGATGCCTGAGGAGGGCTGATGCCCAGTTTCTCTTTCCTTGTGTCCTGTGATCCTCGTTTTCAACACAGTAGTCCCTAGAAACAGTGCCATATCTGGTTTTGGTAGGAGGTGGTAGGATATTGTGCTTTCTTCCCGTTATTCAAGTGAGCTGATGATTAGAAAAGGAGGAAGAAGAACTCTTTTACAGTTTGGTTTCCAGCCTCTCTGCAGAAAAAAATGTGCGTCGTGATGATCCTAACTCTAGAAATTACAACTACGTGATCCCGTTGGCTGTTGTCCTCACTTCTACCTCCCTGGTCTGTGCTGCGCAGAGGTTTGACAGCTCGGGGTCAGCCCCAGGCAGCTCCTACTTGAGCATCGTTGAAGAGCATAAAGGAAGTGTCGAAGGATGAACTTGAAGGAAAGGGCTCGCGCTGTGGGCTCAATGAAATATTTATAGAGCACTATGTACACAACTGCGGACAGGCTTTAAACATGGGAAGCACTTGAAGCAAAATGAGGCCATTTGGATATAGAAGACCTCATTTTCTAGTGTTTCCTAGCCAAGAAAAAAAAAACCCAAGCATATATACAAAGAGCCGTTTCTGGTTTTGCCCATCTGTCGCAATCCCTCTGGTTCACGTGCGCTGCCTTCTTTTTGGTTTGTTTCCAGCAGTTTTTTCTCAGTAAGGGACAGAGGATATTGTGGGAGGGTGTGCATGTGTGCATACTTCGGTGGAGAATACTTCCCAGTGGCCAAAAGGAAAGCGGAGGTGGCCTAGCAGGAGATGGTTTTGTCCAGCAGCTTGTTTTTGGGAAGGGCTGGTGCATGTTTGCCCCTGAAGCATGTATGAGCCTGCCTGGAGCCAGGTGTGTGTGGATGCCAAAAGAGAGGGCAATTGTTAGGTTTATTTTTCTTACCATTGCAATCTTTATCTACCTACTACATAGTTGAGACACTTGCATTAATACTAGCCTAATGCAAAACATAAATAAATATAAATACATAGACTGTGTTTATGAACATTATAACGTATACTATGTTAACACATAAATACAAACACATATTGGTGGAAGAAGGAGTGAAGGGTCACCAGTTAAGCACATCTCTGGGGGCTTCCAGTGCCTGGAAGAGGTCCTGGCATTTCCAGGATGGAGCAGCATCCAGGTGGTTCAGGAAGAATGTGGCCCGGGAGCCAGCATCAGCTGGGGAAAGCCCTTCTAGCCGCATCACATCACAGCGATGGCATGTGCCATTCCTTCGATGCAATTATTCTTCATAGGCTCGTTGACCTGAAACTAAACTCTTGGGAAAGCTGCGATTCGAGGCAGCCTTTGTCTGTCCGACTCCGAACAGGGAGAGATGGGGCTCCAGGGGAAGGGGCAGACATGTGGGGGAAGCCAGCTTGCCATTCCTGTGGATGTTTTTAGGGGATTAAGAAGGGAACGATTGCTCTTCAGGCCTGTCTCAAGGTTTAAGAATTACCTGGAGGGCCCGCTGGAATCCATTTTTGGATGAGTGGAGATTTTTTCCTATCCGCAGTGACAGAAAGCGAGTCCAGCGGTCTGGAAACACCCCCGAGCTGTCAGAGAATGATGGTTGCTCTCTGCGGCTCGGTGGAAAGCTGACCCATGGCAGGCTGCAGCAGGAGCTGGAGCGGGGGGTAGCTCGGTCCCTCTGCCCGTCGTCGTGGGCAGGTCTGCCATGGGGGAGGTTGGGGACAGGGGACACCTTGCCACGGGCAGTGCATCAAGCTGGTCTCTGGTTGCTCCACCACTTGGGTTTGAAGAGGAGGAAGCAGGGGGACAGTTCAGTCTTTCCCTGAGGTTTATTGTTGCCTCTTCTGATCTCCTTGAAATGCCCGAATTTAGCACTGGGAGGATGGTGTTGCAGAGGAGCAGTTTGGGTCCCCACTGCTTCATCTCCCCAAGACTGGAAGAATCACTTCTCCCAAGGGGCTGGCTGGTAACTAGAAAGACTGGAAGGTGTTTGGGGAAAGAACTAAAGTTTTGGGGGCTACAAGGGGCCCTAACTCCATCCACAGCATCGCCCCAGCTGGACGAAGATGTGTAGCTTGATGGAAGGTCCTTCCCAACCCCATACCTGGAGGGCAGACATTAGCACCACTGTTACAAGTGATACTTGCTCTGCGTTTCAGCTTTTCCTTCTAAAATTTCTTGTGTGCTTTGCCTAGTTGCTGTTTGTATTGCTAATGTCCCAGGATAAAGTGACTGGGGAGAAAACAGAGGAGCAGTAACACAGCCCTTTCTGTTTGCTGACAAAATCTCTTAATGGTTGTTTTTTTTTCTTCCCGAAGGTGTCTGGCAGCAGGTGAGGGGCTGGGACTGGAGCGGGAGAGGGAGCATGGCTTAACGCCAAGACCGTCCTAGACAGTGCTGCTGCCCACTGGAGTGTGGACCCGCTCAAGCGACGGTAAGGAAATAGCCTCTTATTTCTCCTGAATTGGTAAATCACCGAACAAGGTGCAGAATGTTTTCTCTGCTGTGCTCTCGTGCCCAGGGACTAGGGGCAGGACTTTTTTTGTGAGGTTTTGTTTGCTTGAAGACACCCCAGACGCCTCTGGCTGCTCCCTGATTTCTGCAGCCATAAAGGTTGCGCCATCCCTTCCCTATTTACGTACATACGTGTTCTTACGACACGCTGCTACTTACAGGGTGAGTCACAATTATACCGCATCTTCCAAAATAATTCCTCTGTACAAACCCAAACGTTCAGCCTGTGAAAGCCAGTACTTGAATCCCGTGTTTGGGAAGTGGGGAATACCGCAGGCAGCACGGAGATCTTGGCCGTCGAGGTTGTGTGTGTGTGTGTATGACACTGTGCTTTGTTTCCATGTTTTCCTGGATGCTCCAGGAGAGCGCAGAGCTCAAGGTCCCACGTGCATGGGACAGGCTCTCTGCCCTCTCTCCCTTTGTCTTCGGTGGTGGTAAGATGCTGTTGTAGCCCAAAATGTGATCTAATTTTTTCTTATGCTGTATCTTTGTAAAGCCAGCGTCGCAGGCTGCAATGGCCTGGTTTTCAGATTCAGGACTTTGCAGCGGTTCTCCCCTGCAGGAAAAAGAAAACTGGGGGAAAAAAATCCCTCTAGAAGCTCAACAACACTGAGCAGCCTTCCAGTAAGGGGTGCTCCTAAGCAACCCTACAATAACAAATGGAAGAGAGTTGCCCACAGCCTGTTGACAGAGGGCCGGTGTCTGCTGTGCGAAGGTTTTCACCGACTCTCTTGTATATGAGTAGGTCTTGTGGGCAACCCCTAAAAACCCCACAAATTCAGTCTGCAGATGGGAACAGGGTAAAAAGAATGTTGTAGAAGAGGAACGTATTTCACTTTTCAGCTTCTAGGGAATTGAAAATCATGTGGAAAAAGATGATGTTAGTTAATACTGATGAATGATTCTCTGGCAGCACCATTAATCAAAGCTAATCATCGAAATGTTTTTGGAAGCGGAAATTTGTATGCGCTGGTTTTGATTCCTGTATAGAATAAATGGCTTTATCGCTTTCTTCTATGGAGTTTGACAAGCATCCAGTGGCCTGCTGTTTTCTTGACCGTCTAATGACTCAGGAAAATCTAGAGGGCCCAGCCGAGGTTTTGCTGGCATTAAGAGCTCCAGTTAATACTTCTAAAAGCAGCTTCAGGAGTCAGATGCACATCCCCGTTGACTCTTGGGGTGATTTTACCTGTGATTTTTAGCTCTGATTTTTATTTATTTACTTTTGCTGAGCGTGTGCATTTGCAGTCTAGGTATGTCTTTGGTATACACTTGAGATTCAGGGAGGATGATTTATTCCCTTGCATTTCCAAGTGATTGCTCCAGAAACTGTCCTTCCTACAGGGGCTTCGCAGCAATGCTGCATCGGCCCCCATCTCCCAACCACTGTGTTCGGCTGTGTAAAGGGCCCTTGCTTATTCATATCAGGAAAATTACTCTTCTGCTTACCAAGTTTGCAAAGAAGTTTCTGTAATGCAGGTGTGACAGAAAAGACCGGCTCAAGTGCTTTATTCAGCACATGTCCTATTAAAACCAGTGAAACTCCCCATCCAGGAGACTGAAGAGTGATTCAAGGTCAAAAGCTCCAGATGACTCACCGGCCAATTCTGATTTTATGGGTCCCACAAGTTTCACAGACACCTTTGCACACAGAAGACTGCCAGGTGAGTGCTGCAAATAACAGCCACCACCACCAAGCCCAGCGTGAGGATCCCTCTGTGCAAATGCTCGCAGCTGGTTTCCAGGACATCAGGTTTACGCAAAAGCTGAAAAGTTGTATGTGCTTTTTGTACAGATTTTCTTGCAATGGCAAAATGAACGTGAAATTCATTAGCGAGAACTGAACCCTGGATCATCTGTTTAAAAAATGCAGACTCTTGCCAAGCTGATAGAAAGGAAAACCGAAGGAGTAGTATAAAAATTTATATCCCATTTTATTCCGCAGAGTTGCAAATGGTTGACAAGGACACCCATGCGCCCAAGCCACCGCGTTTTGCAATTAGGGAAACTAATTGCAAAAATGGGAGATGAAATGCAAGGGTCAGCCAGCAGCCGAGGAGCAGCCCATGGCCATCAATAGTCATACCAACCACAGTCAACATTAAAATTTTTTACAGTGGTGTTGGGACTACGGTGCAGAAGAATAAGAAATCAGAGAAGGCAAATGCATATAAAGTGCCTTGGAAATCCCCCTGCCATTGCAGCGTTACCTTCCTAACCGGCTCCTAACCCCTGCCCACATCCTTCTGAAAGAGCCATTATGTACGTTATGTGTCAGCAAAGACTCATATTTGTTTTTTTCTCTTTGTCTCAGTGCTTCAGATAGCTTTTTGCTGTGTGATTCCCGATGTTTATTTTTTGTCCCTAAGAGCTGATAGCTAAATATATTGCCGATCTCAACACTTTGACTTTTGCTGTTTATTTAATGACCTTCACTCACTTCAGTATGATTAAGTTCATCTGTGTCTGGGTGTTTTGGTTAGCATTAAATTCCCTTTATTTTGGGAAGTTCATTTCCACACCATGCTTTCTCCCAGTTGCCTTCCTGTAAGTGAGGAGGGTGGTTTTTGATCCAGGTCTCCCCTCCTCCCCACTCCTGTTTTGCAATTTTTCCTTCCTGGCTTGCAACCGGCTTTCCAGTTCTGCCTCTCAGAGCATGAAAATCCACCCTGGAACAAAACGCTTTCTCCAGCAAAACTGAAACTTTCCGCTGCCGGGGGGAGCCAACGCTGCTGTGGGGAAGGTGCTGGAGACCTGCATCGCTTCAGCACATCACCTGCGTGGGACATCCCCAAAATCCAGTCCTTTGCAGAGCATCCTTGCTGCCACCATCAAGAGGTGGTGGTGGTGGGTCTCGTTGCACGTGCACCAGGGCTTGGTCCCTTGCACCAAGGCGAGGGACCGCTTGGCCAACGTCCGTCTGTCTTAGCAAACGGTGACTCAAAGCGTGCAGTGGCGTTTGGGATTTCTGCATGGGTGGGTTGGGTTTGTTTGGGGTTTTTTTCCCCCTTTTGCAGTGTGGTGTCCAGTTGAGGTCCCACAGCGGACGGCTGCGAAGCTGGGAGGGAGAGCGGGGCTCAGCCCTGCAACAGCAACCGAAACGCTCCACCTGGAGGTGAAAGCAAATTATAACGGGGGCTCGGTGGCCAGCTGGGATTCATAGATCAGCAGCTGAACCAAAAAAAAAAGCAAAGGGTGTGGATATTTACCTTGTGTCAACCTTAAACCCAGGTTATGTTGAGGAAAAGAATCCATGATTTAGAAGAAAAGTGATGTGGAAGCGTGCAAAGCCCTTCTCCGTGATGGAAGGGCAGGGCACGGGAAGAGATGCTCCTACACCAGGCTGCATCTCTCCCAGCATCTGTCTCCAGCCCTGCTGCCTCTGTCGTGGGGAGACCACTCAGCTTTTTGGAGCCAGGAGCGAGGATTTGAATAAGGGATCTCCCCTCCCAGGGCACAGGTTTCTTCTGAGCTCAGCAGCTGAAGCTTTTTTGCTCCTGCCTCTGCATCTCCGGGCAAGCCTCTTCTTTCCTGAGCACCGAGCATCTGCCTCCTCATCAGATTTTATTCATTCCAAGCATATATCTTAACTATCCCGCCAAACTCCTAATATTCACCATTCAACCTGCTCACCAATAGCTTGCAATTTACAGAAACAGCATTTTTCAGTTATGAGCAATTCACTGAAATGAAGTCACCCAGACTAATTAGAATTACAATTCTGAGAGCTCGGGACCTTGGGGAAAGTTGGGACTGTGTTTGCAGCAGTATCTATGTATTTTGGAATAACAGCTCCCTGCTAGCTCTGATGAACGCTGAATTGAACTAGCCGGTGATCTGATCCACCGGGCATTTCCACTGTTCCTGCAAACAAAAAAACCTCCCCTGTCTCTGGGGATATTTTGCACATAAATATTGCTCTGAGGGAAATGAGTGCTGAATATATGTGGAAAATAACCAAAAAATATAGTCATATATCTTGCAAGACTTACAGGAAATTAGCGCAAGTGAATTACCCTAAACAAAATTACCCTGCTGCAGAGCACATGTGTTCCAAGGAAGAATTTGAAAATCATTTGAGAAGGCTTTTTTTCTTTGCAAAGCTAATGGATCTCATAATTTTGCACAGCCCTATTGGAAATAGGAAAGAACCTGCCTCGTCCAATTAAGAATTAGAAGNAAAAAAAAAAAAAAAAAAATTTTTGTTCTCAAGCTCCATGAAATCCTGCTGAATTGGGAATTCTCTCCAACACAGGGATATTTGCTGGTACCAGAAAAATGGTGGTAGCTTGTTGCCAAGACTTCACTTAAAAATGCACCGTGCCGGGGTGAGGACCGAGGGCGGGCTGGGAGGGGTCTGCGGGCGATGGGCAGCGTGGGGCGGCTCTTGCAGAAACCAAGGACCCGTCCTCCAAAATATGAGTAAAAGCACAGCGGCTCACTTAGCGTAATGCAGTATTTACTGCTGTCTCAGGAAGCAGGAAATTCCTACCACCGTGGGGGAAGCACAAAGTTCAGTCGGACAAATGGGGAGGATAAAAGATGCTGGGAAAATGCACTTGACGCTGACGGGATTCAGCAGCCTCTAGTTAGATGATTATTTGTCATCGCAAGGGCACGGCATGCTTTTGGAGCAGAGATACCTGACGGCTCGAAGCAAACTGGTCCAGCTGGTGGGTTTGGAGGTGTAAAAGGCACTTCTGCCCGGCGCTGCCGGAGGAAGCTCGGGGCTTCTGCCCCCAGCGCCAGCTGCGGAGAGGCTGCGCTTTTCTCAAACGACGCTTTGGGTTATCGTAAAAATCGAGGAACTGGCTTCAGATAGGCTCAGGCTTTCAAGTTTATTAGCTGTGTTTTCAAGCTGGGCTCCAATTCCTTCTGCTGGAGCGCACGTCGCCGTCGGGCTTTATTCTCCTTGCCATCTCCTGCTGACCGTAATGAGCTGTCGGAGGGGAGGGAAGGAAAGGTCAAACTCCTTCAGCATCAGGTGCGAACGGGGACGCGTGGAAAACAGATCCCTGTTATCGTAGCAACCAAAGCGCTGCCCTTGGCGGGCTGGAGAACAGCCCCGAAACAGCAGCACGGGCGATGCAAACAGGGCAGGTTGCTGTGGCAATGGCAGGGCTGGGGCGACTGGGGAGCATTGGAGCCATCTTGCCCCCCATCCGTGGGGTTAAGCGTTTCCAGCAGCTCGTACCTTGCTCTCCGGTGCAGGGAAGTCTTTTGGTGCTGAAATCGTTTGCTTTGCGCTTTTCACTGTAGAAACTATGATAAAGCTGCCTGGTTTTTTTTTTTGGAGAGCACTCGGAGATGTTAGCAGGCTCACGCTGCTTTTGCTTTGGGATAGGCAGCGAGTGAGGAGCAGGTGCCAGAAGGTCAAATGAATTTGTTTGTTGAGATCCACATCCGTCCATCCAGGGAGCCAGATAGGGCAGCTCTGACCACGTTATTTCAGTCACCCTAAAGCTTGTTCTAGCAAGCAAAGATGCCAACACAAGAGCAAGTCAGTAGGGAATACCGGGTAATAATGACCGCAGGTTTTACGGTCTGGAAGGGAAAAGATGCTCGTTCTTTTAAAGGCAGCTGACTTGCCCTGCCCGGAGCTCGGCTGCTGCTTGGAGGATTAAAAGGACCCGCACGTCCCCTTTTGTGGCGTTGGGCTTCCCAAAGGCTGGGGCAACAGAGTGCCTCGCAAAGCCCTGTTTTGCATCCAAGGGCTGCAAAACACACACTGTTGACATCCCAAAGCGCTTCTGCTGGTGTGTCAGCCCTTCTCCCACTACCATTTGTCGGCGAGGCTTGCTGTGGGTATCTTGGGACTTAACCAGGGTTCCCTGAGACAGCAGGATGAGGTGTTTCAGAAGGGACTCTTGCAAAAGCTGAAGCCCCAGTTCGCGTGCTGCAAGTAAGGCTCAAGCTTTCCGCTTCACCACTGTACCATGGCATTTCCTCTCCTAGAAGCAGAGTGCTGGGAGACCGTAAGGGCGAGCTGGGAAATGCACTTGGGCTTTGTCAGAATCTGGACACAAAACTGCTGATATGGGAGGGAGACTTTAAAAATTCAAATAACCATTAAGTGAGAGCCACCTCTGCTCTGCACGGGCCTCTTCCCTTCCCTGGGCCCAGTTCCCAGCACGCTCCGTGTTGTTCTCTGTTCCTGGATGGGAAACAGCATAAAAAAATGTCAATGTTTGTAATTTTCTGCCTGCGATTTGCCATATGCTGTTGGACATTTGTTCTCAAAACCTGCTGTTGCAAAGCCTAACGCCACAAAGATGGGCCGAGCAGCGGCGGTCTCCAAGCTCCCCACCCAGGGAGGGAGGAGATGCAGATCCTAGGAGGGTCCTTGCTGCAAGGCTGGGCTGTCAGCTGCAGGCTGAGATCTCCGGTAACACGCTCTACCGAAGTGGCAGACAGTAATCGAGAGTCCATCTAAATTAAAGGGGTTTTTAAGCCTACAAGGAGCCTTGTCCGTGAATTCTGCACGTCAGCACAATGGCAGTGGTGGCCTCTGTGTTAAATAGCATCACGTTGGAGACTCTCTTGTCTGTTGGCGAATTCTGGCTGGCAGAAAGGGTGCTCATGAACTGCACCCAAACACATACCAGCATTTGTGGCTGTTGCTTTGCAGAATCCCCGCTCCTTTTTGGCATAGCTCTCCTCTACCTGGGAGTCCCCCGTCCTCCCATCCCAGGGGAGCCGGTGCCAGTGCTGATGCTGGTAGCTGCTCCCTTCAAACCCAGCCCCGCTGGGGAGAGGAAAGCGCTTCAGTCCCCGGGACAGCTCTGTGCCCTCCGTCAGGTGAGATCTGTCAGCTCTGCTGTTGCAGGTGACGGCGATGACGGGTGAGATAGCAGCTACTCGTAACTGATGGGTTGTTTTTTCTCCCCATGCAGTTCGCTGGGAGGTCAATGCACTCGAGGGGCTTTTTTTCTTTTTTTGCTGTCATAGTGGGGAGTTTTCTGGCTCAGCCTGTCTTTGCTCCCGAGTGGTAACTCCTTAGCAAATGAAGCATGGATTCACCTGCCTTACCTTAGGCATCTAAAGCTCAGACACCTAAGCCTGTTCTAATCACCCTCTTAATAGCCATAGAAAGGCACGTGGCATGTCCTAAAACAGGTGTCTATGGGGAGTTGTATCAGCAGCCTGCCGAGGATGAGGTTTTATGACTTCCAAGTCCTCATCCTCTGCCCCAAATTACCCGGAGCACACCTTGAGCTTTGCTTCACTGTGGCTACCACGCTGATGCTCGGCTGAGGATTTAACACAACCTGAATCCCACTCTGGAGGATGGTGGGTGCTCGCCTGGGTGCCCCTGCCACCACTTTCTGTCCTCGCTGGCCAAGGTCAAGGTGTTGCAGCTCCGTGGGGCTGGAGGGGAAGGTTGGAGCTTGCTGCAGACAGGCAGGCTGAGCCCAGACAATTTCCCGGTGTGGGAGATCTGAAAGGTCACCACGGGAGAGCTATGTACTCCGGTTTTCATGTGTTTGCCTCTATAGGTGTATCACCTCCCTTGGAAGCAGAGGCCAAAGGTTTGCATATACTCCAGCACCTTTTAAAAGAGACCTTTGCATAACCTGAATCCTTCTAGGCGGTAACGGGTGTTTTCTTGATGTGCAACAGCTGTCCAGAAAGCACACATTGCTGCTTTAAAATGCCCAGATGCCTGCGCTGGTTTATGGAAGCCCTGCCGCAACACCGTCAGGCTCCCGGTTAAGCTCCCAATTGCTCCGAATCAGCTGCCGAAAGCCGGCAGAGGCTTTCGTGTCGCTGCCGGTCGGGATCTCCGAGTACCTGGGGGATGATTGACTGCGCTGACGTCCCTGCGGTGACACCCGCGTGCAGCAGGTGCACGGCTCAGCTCTAATTTCTGAGACGTGAGGTGAGATGACATCTCATCCCGCTTTCCTGCTCCTCCTCAGAACACATTGCCTTTTCCCCAACGCCGGTCCTCTTTTGCAACACAAGTGCTCGGCCTCCAGCTGATCCTCTGCACCCGTCCCAGTCCCCATCGGACTCTAACGGGGCTGTTGTGCACGTGAGCTGCATGTGCACGATGAACCTGGCACATCCCTGCTGCCAGCTCTGCTATACATCTGCTAAAGCAAAGGGTGGTGGGGTTTATATAAAATAAGGCAAGCTGGCTAGACCAACCCAGGGCATGTCCCTTCTCAGGGACCTTATCTGGACGGGGAGTTCTCTGGCACCAAAATGTGATGGTTGGATATGAAAAATTTTTGGCATCAGTAGAATTATGTGACTGTTGGATTGGGTGTGAGATGGACTATTATTCCCCCCACTCCTGCTCCAGTCTTCTCCCCTCTTCCCTAAAGAAAACCCTCTCCCAAACAAAGAGCTTTGTTATGTCTCATTGTCTTCTCTGGCACTTGGAAATGCAAGTTTTTCCCATCTATCTTTTTGGCATCTGTTCACACTCTCCAGGACTTTGTTGGTTTTGCACTGATTCTTGCTCTGAGACTTGACTTCAGGACCATGGGAAAGACTTTATGGCTGCGATGGGGCAGTGATATGTCTGAGCAGAGACACCACTCACCCTGCAGAGCCCGGGCTGCGTGAGGACCACGTGGGTGGTGAAGCCCATGTTGTCGCCTGTGGTGGGCTGCACCACACAAGGGTCTGATCCAGGCTGCCGGGAGCCTGGGGAGGAGCGGGGAGGGAAGCCAAGGCATTTTATTTCTCTTTTTATTCTTCAGACACACCAATCCATACTTTGGCGTAGTACATGGCCATGAGTCACACATGTCCTTCTCATGGGAGAAATGGGGGCAAAACCCTGGCTGGTTCTGGGCTGGAGCTTGGTTGTATCTGTGAAGAGGACTATCTGACATAGTTTTCAGTATTAGCAGATGATGCAGGAGGCCCCTGTCAGTCGTACACGAAGCATCTCCAGTCTAGGAACTGCAGTGGGTAAAAAACGTCCCAAAGCAGAGCCCCAGTTATGAAAAGGAGTTGCACGGGTGACGTTTTACGTGGCTGCAAGGAGACAACACGGCATCTCCTTCAGGAGAGGCACATTGGGCAAAATACCCCACTCCTTGCAGCCTTTCTTTCCAGCCAGAAATCCCTTCCTTAAGCTAAAGAGAAGGTAAGGGTTCCCACGAAGAGAGCAATATCCGTGCACAGAGCGCAGAGCGATGCTCAGTGCCCGTCCTGCCGTGCCCCGCTCCTGGTCGATGGCAACTGCAGGGCTACAAAGCGGCAGCGTTCATTGCCACGCAAACCTTGACAAAATGAGTGTTTCTACTTGACTCTGCCAGTTCACTGTTGAGATTATTACCAGTCCGGTACATTTTTTAAAGCAAATGAGGTTTCAAAACGCCTGTTGATAAGATCTTTCTTGCCCTCAGTGGAGTCATTAATTCAATATGCTGAAATACCATTTTAATTAGTTTGCACGACGGTCCCAAGAGCAATGAAATAATGCTCTTTATTGTGTGAGTATGTAGTGTGCTGTGCGTAATCCTGTTCTTTATCTCTCGTCTTCTGTTCTGTCTCACTGGCAAATATTAGTGCATCCTGTCTCCCAGTCATATCCTTGTGCGAGCATGCCAGCAATCTCAAGTTAAATACTCGATGTTACATTAAAACAACATTGTAGTTATTACTTGACTGCCAGAAAAATCAGAGTTAAAGGCTGCCTTTGATTGCTTATGTTGTAGCCAGGTATTACGATGACCCCCAAATTGTGCGTAGCATCACTTAATACCCATCTTCCTCCTCTCAGCTCTGCTAATTGTTGCTGTGCTGTAGTAGGACCAAGAGTTGCGCAAGGAGAGCAGAGCTGTGGCTGTGAGCGTCTGGTCTGTGGCAGACTCAGCTCCAAGGATGGAAATGGATTAGGGGATTCACACCCAAGGTCACTTGGGTGCTCTGCAGTGAGCACAGAGTCTGTACAGTGTGATCGGAGCACGTACTGTCCCAGTGCCAGCTTTCCCTTGGAGACCAGCAATTCCAAAGAAACCCCGGCATTTTATTTTAGCTAACCCAAGATACACATAGATTTAGACAAAATAATAAATGCCCAAGTATGTTTTCCTGCTTCTTTTTCTTTAATGCTTCCTGAAAGGCCTTTGAATGCAAGTCCAAGTCCTTTAAATAATCCCATATCCTCCCTCCTCCTGCTTTGATGCACCTGAGCTCTCCTCCAGCACACAGAGCCCTTCTTGCTTTTGCGGCTGGTTTCCAAAAAACGACCGCTGAGAGATCTTCTCTTTCATAATCTTCCCATCCTTTTCCAGATGATTCTTGCTCAGCCCCAGCATATGATCCAGGCATTTCACCAGGTCTGTTGCTTTGTTATTTCAGCCCTGGAATTCAAATTTAAAAAACGGTTTGCCTAAACGGTACCTGTGTTTTTGGCTGCTGAGTTTCCAGAGGCTCATCGGTGGAAAAAGGCAATGGGAAAAACATAAGCCACACATTCAAGAAGTTTTCGGTCATAAAATGTCCTCAGTGACCAAACAGAATTCACAGGCAGTACATAGGCTCCCAAAACCATCCCCAGGTCATCACATTTCTTGTAAGCTAATCACATTTTTCATGGAGTACTGTAATAAGCTTGACAATTTGCTGTACGAAAGCAAAGACGGAAGAAAATCTTTAGTCTTAAAAATTGGTTGAGGGCTGAAAACCAATCTCATCTGTGCTCCACTTGTGGTTGTCTTCTATTTGTAGCCCAGAGACCTTTCCTACTATCCCATTGCTCACGCGTGATGATTTCCCATTGCAGATGGAAAGATCCTGGCTGAGGTGGGAGACTCACCTTCAAATCTTGTAGACTTGTGTACTCCCCTTACACATTGTAGAAAAGCCTTGAAAGTTATATTGCCTCTGAAATACCTCCAAATCGGGGAGGAGCTGCTAAAGCTGGTCCGGTTTTCTGTCTGTTGAAACAAATAATTTCAAAAGAGGACAAACCCTTAATGGCGGGTTGAACACGCCAGCTTCTTTCTCATAGAGTGTAATTTGCAAACCATGAGGAGGTTGGTTGTGACTAAAGAAATGCAGTCCATCGGATAATGTCCCATAAGTTCAAAAAATGGAAACCTCTGAGTCCATTGCAGGGAAGAAGAGGAGGAAGGACCAGAGCACGATGGTGTGAAGGATGCGTACTATAGCGTACAAGCGAGTCCCTAGCTCACAAGGAGGAGGGTACCTCTGCTGTTGAAGTAGCGAGCCCTGGGCTTTGCCTAGAGAGATCCCATCGTTCCAGTAACTCCCCGTGCAAGCTTGCACAACGTGCCTGGATGCCAAACCAGTGAGCGAGCTTTGCTGCTTCCGTGCATTGCATGGTGCAGGCTTGTCCCGGTTGGATGACAGGATTTATCTGCAGGCAAGCCCTCACCCTAATACCAGCAATGTGCCTTACATTAAGACTGAAATGTATATTAGTTGTTTTCATCCTCCCTCAAACCAATACAGATGGTTTTGCTTTCTGTTCCAATCGCCTGGAAAGGGCGGGCGTGCCCGTCACCGGAGCACGTGGAGGACGCAGATGCCGAGCAGCCGGGCTC
Source organism: Pandion haliaetus (assembly GCA_013401275.1). NCBI lineage: Eukaryota > Metazoa > Chordata > Aves > Accipitriformes > Pandionidae > Pandion > Pandion haliaetus. The sequence goes on along the minus strand of VYZV01042806.1, from coordinate 94,115 downwards.
TGCGGGACAGGGGGGACGCGAGGCAGGTTGGAAGAGAAATGCACCCCAGCATTTGGTCCACTCGATCTGGAGTGACCTCAAGGAAGGGTCTCCTCCTGACTGCCCCAGAAGAATTTATCTGAGCAGGTTTTGTCTCAGCATCCCTACAGGTAATGTCGCTCACCCCTTTGCGGATTACCCTAATTTTTTTTTCCTTTTTTTTCCTCCGGCACACAGGATGTTCATGGCTTTAGTTCCTAAATTGTGTAGGAAGAGCCACAGACTCAGGACATCCTTTTTTAATAATACCTGATATCTTTTAAGGCATTACCTGCAAGCCTGGGCAGACAGGCATTTTATTACCTACTTGCAAAATGATTACGGTTATTAGCTTTATGGTGTATTGTAAAAATGAATAGTGGAATTTAACCCAATTGTGATAATATGGAGCAGCAAAGAAATCCAGTTATGTAACGTGGCCTGTTCCTAACCACGGAGAGGGAACCCTCTGAAATGTTATTTTTCCAATAGGATGGCTGCTTTCTAATTAAGTTTATTAAGTAATATCAAAAGCATATGGAAGTGGAAATGCCATTGGTTCATCATGAAGCGATTAAGTTTGTTAGAAAGTGAAGAGCACAGACAGACATTTCTCATAGCTAGTGCTGAAAAGATAATATCTACCCGGGTTTATCTGCACATCTATCTCGTGTGTGGCTTCAGCCAGCCCATTTGCTTGGCTTATACCTTCAAAGCCTTTCTGCCATTATCCGAGGGATTATTTTTCTGCCAAAAGGAGAAGTAATCCCAATACTCCCTTGACTGAATCTGGGAAGTTATTAGGTATTTGCCTGCGTGTGTTACATTTTTACACTCTATTATCCTATGCAGATCTTTCCTTTAAGGATTTTGCAGCTTGAGCAGTTTTGTTCATCTTGAACCTAATCTATCTATGGTACCTGCTCTAATCTAAATAATGCTTCTCATTTTAAACCTCTTCCTTCTTTCTGCTTAATCAGTCTTTGATACCGCTTCTCATCGTGAGCTTTAACTCTGGTTTTCTGTAACGCACCTGAAACCAGGCTTATCTTTAAGCAACTGGCTGGTTCCAGCAGCATCAGCCGCGGTGGGACCCAGCAGCCCCTGGCCACGGCAAATCCTCGTGCAAGAGCCAGGTCCTGGGGACTGGGGAAGCCAAGGGCTTCCTCTAATCCCAACTCCCCATCAGCCTCCCAAGGACCTGCCAAGGGTTGCATTGAGTTTTTGGCTTCTCGGGTGCACGATATGAGCTCTCAGTGAAACATGTTACCTTTCTGCCGTACCGCAGCCTCCTGCTCTGCTGAAATACACTCTTTGTTCCCTGCTTTTTCCCGGCAACAGCAAATTCCTGAGCGCGTTCGAAGGGTTCCTCCATACGTGGTGATTGCAGAGGATTTCCATAGTCCCAGGAGATCTGGAGGTTGGGTCTGAGTCTTCAAGATGGCCAAAGCCAGAACAACACAAGCAAAACAGATAGCACCTAATTATTTCTGGCCTAAGCAAGCTTTGCTTATGTGTGCATTAACGAGCTGTTTCCACGCAGCTAATTTAAGGAGGAAGAAGTGTGTGCCAGAAGGGAAAGTGTAGGGAATTGCCTGCTGTACTGTGATTAAGGGTGTTGTACAATTAAACCAGAGCGGCTACTAATTGCAGCTGCGCTAACGAGATATTCATACGCGCCGCAGCCCGTGCCGCTCACGGCTCTTCCCCTCCTTCCACACCATCAGGTTATTTGCTTTCATCATTGTCGCGGCTTCATTTATTTGCTGTCTATCTGATGACAACCTTTTAATTAAAAGGACCGCATGCCGAGGCCGCGCCGCGTCTCCCGGCGGTGGCTGCCATGCGCAGCAGGGGAGGAGGTTTGCAGAGGGCCGGGGGCTCACAAGGCACGGAGCAATCGCTGGCTGCAGAAAGGCTCCAGGTCTTGGCGCAGAAGCGGCTCCCGTGAATATCTGTCTTTGCAATCAGGCACTGGGTTTATTTATTTGTCGTAAGCAATGTCTCGCGGTCCAGCAGGCTCTTGTTTTGCAGTTGCCATTTGTCTTAATTGCTTCGTATTTCCACACCTCTGTGTTACTGGCAGCGAGTGCGTTTTCTCCAGAGCCTTCCTGCCTCTCAACATCTTTTGAGGGAAGCTCCTGCCTTTTCTCTCGCACGGTCCCCGCTCCCTCTATGCAAGCTTTCATGGCGATGGTTTCAAGCCTCCACCTTGTGCACAAGCGTGTGCATATTCCTGTCCCCCTGTTTTGCACATCCAGCTCAAGGGAGGAAAGCGGGCAAGGAATTAAGACACATATCTACTTGCAGTTGCCTTAAGTGATAAGAGCGTGCAAACCTACTAATGCATTTATTTCGGGACAAGTTTTGTTCAAGTATCGTTTACGGTTGGTTTGTGGCTGCTAGCGAAGGATAGGTTATGGGTTCAAGGTGCTGAGCTTTGGACCTGGGCCACGTGTGCCATGCCCAAAATCTGCTCATGGCTGCCGCTTGCCTGAACTGCCCAGCCAGGGAAGTTTCTGTCCCACCCAGAAACTGGCCCGCACCTTCCTCCCCACCTCAAGCCCCCCCCCGCAACTCCCCCATGTCCGTGAAGTCAGTATGATGACTCATGTGATGAGTTTACGTATTGAAGGATAGGAGTGAGCTTAAGCATCTGCTTGACTTCAGCTAAGCGCTCAAGTATTCTCCTGGGTGAGGGTTTAGGTTATGAATCCTGAGGCTGCTGAAACAAAAAGTCTATTTTCTAACCTCTGATCTGGTATGCCTGCCTGCCTTTCCTACTTCTGCGTTGCTTTAGTTCCAGGAAAGCTTTCTAACAGAAGTCTCAGCTGGTGCTGCAGAGAAATACGTGGGGGTCCTTGCCGTGAGGATTTTTGTGCTCATCTCTACTTAAAAGAAGAGGCAGCAGGGAGCGGGAAATGGGAATAAAATGCAAATCGGATGATGCAAGTCTATAACCTGATGTGGGACGTCACTGCACAGACTATTTACTTCAAAGATTCACCCTTTACCATGGCAACTCAGGGCCGAAGGCACATGCTGTACAAAGGAAAGTGCCCTGCAAAAGCCATTCACGTAGCCGGCGAGGTCTGGTTACAGCCCCTCGCTGGGCTGCTGCGTGCGCCCGGGCAGCGGGAGCCTTTCCAGCCCCTCAGCATATACGTCTTTCCATAGGAAACTTTCCTCCAGGGCCCAGCGTTCGCTCTGAGTTTTATGCGATTGCACAATCCAGGGGCTGCTCCTCCAGTTATGAGAAAGGAGGGGGGGTTTTTATTATTACTTTTTATTTTTTCCCCCCTTTTAAACAAAGTGCTCTAGTTCAACATCGCAGCCGTCGCCAAGCTGGCTGTGCTCTGAGGCTGCCTCTCCGCCCGTAGCCCACCACGATGGCTCTTCTTCACAAGGGAGATGCTGCTGGAAGCCGATGCGAGCATCTTGCGGGGGGGAGGAGGTGATGGAGGGGGGAGCATCGCTTTCAGAGCGGGGTGGCTTGTGCACACCGCTGCCCCTGGGACCCGCAGGGAGCCAGCACCCGGGAAAGGAGCAAACGCAGATGTGAACGTGGGTGAGGAGAGCTGGAGGGTAAAATAGGGAGGACAGGGGCAGTGCCCCCGGCTGCACTGTGCTGCTAGGCTCGTCCCTCGATTGCTTCCCTTGGGGGGGGGACCCCCGTGGGGAGGCCGTCGATGCACCCACCATCCCTTTGCGGGCAGCTGTGAGGGCTCGGGGCAATGTTTGCGAGGGGTTACTCTTGCCCTAGGAGAGGCAGGGCAATATTATTTCTATTATTATGTTGCTTAAAGTCTGGTTTGGACCTGCTGACCTGTGAAAAATCAGCAATTTTTGCACCCTCCTCTTACCTCCACGGCCGAGCCAAGCCCAAAGCAATCGGTGGGTGTGGGAAATGCGTGTGATGCACGAGATGCTGATGTTTCAGCGCTGCCTGTGGCTGGAGAAGAGGGTAGCAAATATCGGCGTCTGGCGGGACCACGCTGATGATTAATGGGCTTGTAACGAGGAGTTTCCCCTTCCCTCGGCACGCTCCTGCCAGAAGTGAGCTTCGGATCCCGTCTCGTAGCATCCCATCCCCTAAGAGCACCTCCTCCTGCCTGCGGCCGAGGGCAGCTTGGGCAGGCTGTGCAGGCAGAGCAGGCAGCTGCCTGCTCCCGGGCACGGGAGGACATTTATCACTGAGCTCATCCACGCTCACGGGCACAGACCCCCAAACCATGTGGCGATAATATATCCCATAAAGGCAAAACTTCTCAAGGTCAAGCCTGTCGGGTATGGCTTTTCCTTCTGACACTACGTTTTCTATAAAAGAGCCAATCTTTCTCAAATCTTTTTTTGTTTTAGTTAAAAAAAAAGACACTTGGCAGCAGCTGAATTGCTGTTATTCGTTTAGCTAAACAAAGCATGTGGCTGTTTGTGTAGATACTATTTCTCTGGAAACACTGGTTTTAGTTAATCACCCTGTGACTTCTATTGGATTCTGTGTTTATATATTCGCCAAAGCCTCTTTCTGGGCCTTTATGACATAATTCTGAAGTGTTGAAAAATCCGCTTATTCTCTGCCTGCATGGGCTGATAGTTTGGAGCATTTTTTTTTCCCCCTGTGAAGAAAATCCTCATAAACCACCTCATTCTTCAAGCGAAAGAACAGCTGAAAACAAAAGAGAAAGAAAGGGAGCTTTTCTTGGCTGGGCAACCAAGTGGCGACATCCACCTCATTTGATAAGCCAGAGGGAGAAGCGAATAAACCGGAGCCTGGTTTCCATTAGAGCTGTTTAGAAATGACGTGCCCAAAAACGCCGCTACATGTTGCTTGGTGATTCGAGCTCTCGTGATGGGCAGGGTTGATACCTCGACCTCTTTGCTGGCGTTATTTTATTCTGCATAAAGAAAATATTCCCTGAAATGCTGTTGCCTGTACCCAAAGCGAATGCCTGCTCGCCGAGGCTCACAGGACCCAGCGGCGATGCGTAGCCGGATTTTTCTGCCAGCCCGAAGCATCACGCTCGGGGCTTGGGTCAGGCCAGCCCTGTAAACCAACAGCAAATGGAATTAAAGAGATGCATCTGTCGACAGAGCTTAAGCCTGAAGTTTAGATTTTTGTAGTTAAAAGGCTTTAGGAAAGCTAATAGGAAATCAAAATGTTTCCATTACTGCTTCATTTCCATTAAAAAAGCTTTTGAAAGTCCATAGGCAGCGTTAGGGACATGCACACAGCAGCTTTGGGCTGGCGTGCCAGAAAAAGAGAGTGAAAATGATGATTAGAATAGGTCAGCTATGAGAAAAACGTTGAGAAAAGCTTTTTACCATTTTGGAGTGTTTTCTGCTTTGTAGGATTTAAAATGCTTTTCCTTCTGTTGGGTGAAATCTGCTTTTAAGGGGGATTTTTGACATTTCCCCCCACCTCTTTTGCCCTTTTTTGCAGTAGCAGGGGGGGCTGGCAGGAGCATTCGAGGAACCTCCTTGCTTCCACAAGGTTTTCATATTTTGTTTTTCCACTATGTAACCTTTTAAAAATTCTTCTAACTTTAGAAATATTGTGATGTTTCATATTTCCTTGGCCAATCTCGACCCTTTCTGGTGTTCAAGCTGTTTCTTTGAAGCCACAAAAGGCTAAAATGAAACATAAAGAATTTGCTACCAGAAAGGTTGGAAAACTCCCCCTCCTTCAGGATGTTCGCCGTCAGATTCAGTGGCAAAAAAATGGGAGGAAAATAAAAATGGAGAATAACTCTACATTCGGCTCCCAATAAAAACACAGAACATTAAGGGAAAAGGAAAAATTAGAAAAGGTTTACGAGTGTTTTAAGAAAGGTCAGTCTTTACTGGGTTTCCTCCCAAGAAGGTCTGAATTTTAAAGGATTGATGAAGAATAAGCAGGCAGAGAAAATGGTTTCTGTCTGGTTTTGCTGAGCAAAAAGCAAAAGGTGAAAGCTGTGGCGTAGAAGTGGTGACAAATACTATGCATCTTTAATTTCCTGCACTTTTATTATTTTCATCTGTTATTCTCTGGAGATGCGAGCTGAAGCGAACGCTTGGCTCAGGTACACGGTGGAGATGTTGGGATGTGGCTACGGCTGAGTCTCTTTACGCCGTGATTGGGACCATCTCAAGACATCAATAAATAATTTGAGTTAGTAATAAAATACACGGCCAGGCAAAGGTCAGCCCAGTTGGCGTTTAATTTATTTATTGGAGAGAAAGAGCGGGGCATTTCTGTTTCCTCTCACCCCACCGTGTATTTTGCCTATGTTTTTATATAAAAGCTGAATATTTGTAGAGACTTTGAAAATGGAAAGAGAGCGTGAGCGGCTCCAACTCCAAGAAACATTTCTTATGTGGGTCTGGGGCAGTTTTGGGGTGTCAGACTGCCTCAGAAATACATGATGCCAAAGTCTTAGAGGACAAGTAAAGGGGCCTTTTGGAAGCATCCTCTTTGCAATGCTTCATTTCCCCTAGGAGAGGGGCGTGCGGTGCGTCTGGGAATTAGCATCCACATCCATTATTATCTGTATGCGTGTCAATAATTATTTCCGTACACGGCCCTGCTCTTTCTGCCGCCTCTTCTTCCTTTTCTGTTTCTCTGATTTACGCGTCCCGGCCAGCGCTTTCACTCCTATTTCGTTACTCCTCTTTGCAGCCCTGTGGTTGCCCATTAGCCTGGCCAGGCTTTTGGGGTACCACTCCGTCCATCTCCACTGGGATGCTGCTGGGATGCAGTCACTGGGATGCAGTCACCAGCAGGACAAATTTGGTCCCACCTGCGGCCACCGCAACCTCCGCAGGGATTTGCTCTCTGAGCAGGCTGGCACATCTCGTAGACGGGCTGCCAAAGGGCTCAAAACCACCAGCAAAACCCGTGCAGGGGAGCGAAGGAGCTAAGAAGCCATTTCCTCATCATAAACTGGGGGAAACGAGCTGCTGACTGGCTCAGCACGTTGCTGCAGGCTGCTTGGAGGGATGCGGATGAGACGGAGATGGTGGCTGGAGGCAGCTCCTCCTTTCTGGATGTCTTGTAGCAGTGCATAGGTGAGATGTTTTCTGTGCATTTGATATGCGTCACACCAAAAATATATATTATCTTCCATGCAGATATTTTAGTTTTTGGAAAACCCCGCGTAGGGAGCACTCACAAAGCACCAGCGTGGGGCTGCACTTTCTCCCCCCATCCTGGATCAGCAGCTCCTCGTTTTCTGCCCCTCGATGGTGTTTGCCCTGAGTCCCATCCTGCAGCTTCAGTTTTTCCTGCCTCCCGTTTGAGGGCAGCTTTGCTAAGCTTTTCAGGAAAGGAACATTTTTCTGTTTCCATTGCTTAAATGAAAACACGAACAAACGTGAGGGTCACCAAAAAGCCAGTAGTGCCCCAGAGCGGTCCCGAGATTGCTGTGGCTCGCAGCCCATTCCTGCAGAAGAGGTTTCTGCCGCCTGTCCCTCTTCTAATTTATCAGGCTGTTTTGTAGTTTGAGAAGCACTGGCATCTGTAAGAGGCATAAAACTATGGTCCGGCAGCTCTGTCCCAGAGCCTCGCCGCAGCATTGCTTTCTCCCCAGTAGCAGTGCACTGGTGTGACTTGTTCCTCCCAGTCCAGCCCAGCTCCCCGCCAGCAGAAAGCCAGGTTTCGCTTCAGCTGGAGCTTGGTTAAAAACACACAGCGTGGTTCCAGCAGGGGAAAACGGATGATCCTTTGCGAGTGATATCCCCTCCTCTCTCTGACACCTCGTAAATCCAGCGCCTGCCTCTGAAGGCTGCTTGCGAGATGTTGGGGATGTCAGATGCGGCAGCTCCATCACGCCCGGTTGGGAGTTATTGATGCTTTCCCCGTCCTCAGGCAGAGGCACTCGCCAGTACATTCGTGGCGTTCTGGACGCGTAATGATATTGCCTTGGACGGTGGTTTAATTAGTTTCCAAAATGTTTTGTATACAAAAAGTGCTAAGGGCCAAATCTGCTCTTAATTACCTTGTTTTGATTTTCCTGGAGCTCGCTTAGGCTGTGACTTGCGGAGCTGAAGGAAGCTGGCACTCTGCGTTGCTGAGTTTATTGCACATATCTAAGAGCGTACGGATGTTTTGACACGCACGCAAATACACACAACCTTCCTGGGGACATCAGGACCCACAGGGCTGCTGTGCCCAGGCCATGCCGTGGTGTGCCCAGGCCATGCTTTGCTTTTATTCTTCTCTAAGATCCTGAGGTGGGTCCTGAAAGCAATTTCTTTGCTTTTCTCTTGGCTTCCCAAGTCTTCTCCAGTACCAGCTCCTCAGGTTGCTGATGTGATAGATGGGAAAAAAAAGAAATATCAGTTTATTACAGGATCTGCAATGCCGCTTTGCCCAAAACAGTCCTGATAGGGTTTCGTTCCTACTTTTATCTGAATTCTCAGCCAGCCTTGTCCATTCTGTTCCTCCCCAGCCTGTGTGTATCCACACGTGCTGACACCATGCAGATGCTTTCAGGAGATAAGCTGGCATTTTTGGCCAGTTGTGGGTGGGGGTATTTGTGGAATGCCTTCGCGTTTCAGGGTGGAACTGATACTGCTTGAAAATAGCTGCAATCTCAGCTTGGGACCCGATTTCAGTTTCACTGCTCCTTCAAACCACGGAAATCCACCCGGCATCTTCATTTTACATCAGCAGGGACTCCGCTGCTGCAGAGCGTGCACGCCTGTGCTCCTTCGCGGCTATCGGCACGCCAAGGGACGGCAAGGCTGGGAGGCAGCCGCCACGCTCCTGCGATCCCCTTCATCCTCCCACCGGGGCTCCGGCATCCCCAGTGCTCCCTACCCCAAATAACCCATCCGTCTGCGATACCAGCTGCCTCCCGAAGCAAGCCGGGAGCACTGGGCACGGGGGAGGCTGGGGGGGAGCCCGCGGCCGGGACGTGCAGGGGCGAGAGCGGGCTTGCCGCAGCGGGAGCGAGGGGGACCGGCAGAAAGAGCAGGTATGGAAATGCAAAGACACAAAGAGGCTTTTTGAGGTTGCCCAGGAAATGGCAATTCTGGAATTTCCTAACTTTGCTTTTGCAACTTCAATGTTCCTTTAATAACGTCAGCGGTGTGTTTGCATGGGTCTGGGCAGTCAATGGTTTGTAAAGCAGCATCAATCTCTCGAGCTTTGGGATTGTCAGAGAGTAGGAAGCCCTGTATAAACGTGAGTGGTGGTACAGTGTTTGCTGCTTTCGGATTTTTTCATGCAGAAACCTAGAAAAGTCAGAGGATTGAACCTATAAGCACTTTAAATGAACAGTTAATGGGTGGAAATCCTGCCTCCTGAGGATACCATTGCTTTTTAAAGGGGATCAGTTTGGAAGTTATTGTGTCTTCGAAAGGAAAAAAAAAAAAGAGTCTGACTCAACTTGTTCTTGATCCCCCTGAATCAAATCACATAAACCCATCTCACATCTCCCTTCTGGCCCATGTCGCTGGGGCAGAGCCCTGATGACCCCATCGTGGAGATGCCCGGCATGATGTGTCCTGTACGGAGCTCGGGGAGCCCCTTTGGGCAAAACACAGCACAAGGCAATGGAGGAGAGAGGGGTCTCGGCTGCTAAAAATGTTTTCTGGGGGGCGAATCCTGCACAGGGCTGAGCTGGACCCTTTCAGTGACACCGTCCCGGTTTGTCTGCGCTTTGCCGTTGCAGCTGGTCCTGCCAAAGGCTGAGCTGGAGCTTTGCTTCTCGCTGGCGCGCACGTTCTGTTCTTTTTATGTTTTTTATTGTGAGCAATCATGATTTGCACGTTAATATAATATCATGATGATAATCTGGCAGCGGGCAAAGCTGGATGCGGTATAGGAAAGTTCCTTCGTCTCCTGTTTCCATTTTTCTTGGAAGGGAGGGCAGCGCGAGAGGCGGCGGCCGAGGCACAACGGGCTCGAACCCACCGGCCAGATTTCTGGCCGAAGCGCTGGATCCAGCAGCTGAAAGCAGGGAAAGGGATTTATTCCCAATTGTAGGCTTTGGCACAGAGGCCGCGGTTATGATAGGTGCTGGCTGGATCGCTCCGGAGGAGGATTCCCCTCCAGCCACAGGTACAGCACCGGAGCGGCAGTGCCGGGCTCTGCGGCTCATCCCCACCAGATGACCTGGGATGGGGAGAGGGACAGAGCAGAAGAATGAGCGCAGAAAGCAGCCCCCACAGCAAAACTGCAGCTCCCCCAGCCTTGACAGTGGTATCCCGAATCCTGCGATACTCACCAGGTCCCTTGAAGCCCCAGCTGCCGGAGGCAGGGGATTCTTGGAGGTTCACGGGTTCATTTACAATAGAAACGATGTAACTGGAAACCCAAAACCAATGTTGTAAGAGGGAGGATAGAGATTAGAATAGAAAATCAAGTGATTTTTTTTCAGTCTAATTATTTTTAAGTCAGTATCACTTTGCCTTTCGAAATCTGACTCAGGACTTTTGCATACTTGAGGCTGGCGAGGCTGGCCGCGGTACAAAAATGTTTGCCTCCAAGAAAGCCTGGCAGAACATGTGATTTTCAAAAAAACCCAAACAAAAAAATCAAGCTAATCCCTTTATATTTTCTGTAGCTTTTACTGTTCTACTCCCACACTATCTGTCTCACTTCTTTGTATTGCCCGTCTAGGTACGTTACGGATCTGAATTGCCTTCTAGCAATTAAGCCGAGTTAAAATTCCTTCCTGACCTTGGGTTTATCAAGCTCCTTTCTCAGGTTTGGCATGCGTCAGGCTGCTAAAAAAAAAAAAAAAAACACCACATGCTGCGACTCGTTGCCGAAGCCTTCGGGGTGGTGGGGAAGCTGGAGCAGGTGGGACTGGAAACAATGGTCGAGGCAGAAGATGCTCACGTGAAACCGCGGAGCCGCGGGCTGTTAGAAAATTCAGTGGTAGCAGACTAAAAAGGAGGGCTTTGGCAGCCAGCCACCGCTGACAGACGCTCGCCAGCTCCGTGAAGGTACCTGCCCTTTCGGCTCAGCCTTTGCAGTTTTTCACCGGTGTGCTGATGAAGAGCCGACGTTGGCTTTCCGGGCTGCGCGCCCGGAGCACGCTCTGCCTCTCCGCTTCATCCTAGGAAGCGCAGAAGCCCTTGTCTGGTCCACAGATGGGGCAGGCATGTGTCTGTCCTAGCAGACAAATATTTTTTTCCAAATATGTCCCAGGTGGTATTTCTGGTGGTGACTGGGACTGTTTTGCCCCTGGGGAAGGGGGGCGTGGGATTTTCCAGCTGTCTGCGGTTGATGCCCGCGCGGAGATGTGGCCGACGGCAGCAGCACCCCAAACAAGATGACAATCCGGCAGCGGTTGGATGCTGGGGTGGGATGAATGTCTCGTCTTTGCGTGGTTCAAATCATCTTTCTATCTGGAAAAAATAAAGCAGATTGGGGCAGTGCCCTGGGATTTGGCTGCTGCCTTGTAAGACTGAGGAGTTGCTTTAGGTCTGTGGGTCCCTGAGCCCAGCCAGGTCCTTATGGTGGATGGCTTCTTGCAAGGGAGGAGGGCTTGGGAAGGGGGCAATATTTATTAGGAATAAAATAACCAAGCAGCAGAGGATGCAAAATTGGCCTCAGCTTCCAAGGGGACCCGGAGCCCATCTATCTAAACCTGGCATTTTTTACGGGGACTTTGCCCCACGTGGTCAGAGACGTCCTCTTTTCACGCGAGGGAACGGACCCCCATCTCCCACCCCACAAAACTCAACAGGGCTTTCCCTTGAGGCCAGGTTAGGTGGGATTTGTAAGTGAAAACACCTCATTTGACCAAACTTTAAACCTTCATTTCCTTTGTAAAATTGGAAAATAACTACATTTTTATTAGAAATCAAATGTTCTGACCTAGCACTGTTCTCAAGCAGCGAGTTTTCCCTTGGCGGTGTTGCTGTTGTACTTATCAAAAAGGAGCAAAAATTCCAAACCAAACCTTTAAAAAATATCCCCGAAATGGCTTTTTTTGGCTGGCTTTCTCCTGCAAGCCTGGTCCAAGCTGGCAGGAAGGCGGGGAAGATCTGCTTGAGAAGTATGGATGTGGGCGAGCGCTGGAGCAAGGAGAGGACCTGGAAAGTTTGGGTATGCTTGGAGGAGAGCAGCTTTTTGGGGTCATGTGCAGAGGGAGAAGCAACTTCTGCATGGGATCTAAACGAATCTGAAGACTCCTAAACTTAATGGGCCAAGATGCCACTTAAGAAATCCATCAAATTCCTTTTGCCTTAGTGGTTAATAAGCCAATAAATAAACCCCTCTCCCTGCTAGAGTCGGCAAGCGAAGACACATGTCTTCGAAAGGCGCATTTTCTCTCCTTTCTGCTGGAAGATTTCTGTTTCACAGCTTGGGCCAGCCACAAANTTTTTCCCCCCTTTCGCCCTTCTTTGGTTTCTATTGCTTTGGAGGGTTACAATAGGCAGAGGCTTTTAAATGAAATTATACCACCAGCGGGAGAAGATCCAAGCGGATTGTGCCAAGCTCTGTACAAACAGCCCAGCAGACTTGAACTACTCCAGGCTGCATAATGGAAATCACCCATGTTGGCCGATAATCTGCGCATGATTCACGCTCTGGCAAAACGTGTTGTAACTGTAGGTGTCAGTTAAAGTCAGGCCCTTAAAGCTATTTTAACACGCTCCTTTTTAATATAATTTCCTTTGTTTTTAATGGGAGTATTCATTAAAAAGCTGCCAGAAAAAGAGGAAGGGGAGGGCTAGCACAGCTCTTGGGTTTTGAAAATGCTCAGAGGTGGCTTTTTTCCAAGGCCTGAGCCCATCCAGGGTCTGTCAGATGGCCATGCGATGCGGGAATGATGCCTTGGCCAGAGCCAGCTCCGCAGCATCTGCCTGGACAGTGGCATTTTTCACCCGCGGAGGACAGCTTATTTCCCAGGGCATCGTGGTTATAAAGAGTTGCAAAGGTTGTTAATGCCGTGCAGGTCTTTGCTGGGATGTAGGAGCTGGAAGAGGTGGCTTTTCCCAAAGTATCGATGCTGGAGCCTTGCTCCAGCGCCCGCAGTACTCTAAGCCCATCGCTGGTTCTGGTGACTCCGGGAGGCAACTTGCACCCGTTTGGTGTTATGGTTGGGCTTAAGTGCTTTGCAAAGCTGAATCTGTGTGGCATCGGGGTCCTTTTTACTTCAAAGAAAATGGATCTTAGAGGCCAGCAATGAAAATCGAAGTGCTCTCTGTTATTTTTTTAAGATCACGTCTCTCCGGCTGCCTGGAGTGTATTATTGTGCCCAAACACCAGGAGCTACGACAGGGGAGAGAGACGATGGAGAAATCCCTGGGAAACAAAACAAAGGGAAAGACGAGAGTCCTGAGAAATCCAGCCTGTCCCTTAACAAAGCAGTGCAAACGGAAGGAAAATTTTGAGCAAAGCCACTTCTGTAGAAGGGAAAAGGAAGGACACAGCAGCAGGCTGCTGCGCAGATCCTGCCCCGCTTCCCTGCGCCGCTTACCTCGGGGACCAAAGGGGAACGCGTCCTAATATACCTGGAACATTTCGAAACATTTCAGGTTCCTATCTAGGAACGGGAGGACCCTCAGTTTCCTTTGAAAAGGCCAAAATGCCACAATAATTGAGACAGATTTGGTCTGGATAAGGTACCGTGCTCACCCTGAAACAGGTTTTTCCCACAGCTTTTCAGCTCATCAAGCTTCAAGTTTTTTTCTCTGAGCTAACCTCAGAGTGCTTCCCCCTTCCAGGTTATCGAATTTGCAATGAACCAAAAAAATCAGTTCTTTTTCCAGCCCCTACCTGAGACTGGAATGATTTACTGGCTGTTGGGTTTAGCGAAGTGCCGAGTGGTGGTTCTTGTGCTGGAAAAGTCACCTTTCTCCATGGGACTGGGGCTTCTCAGCAGGTATTCGTGTGAGCAGCAAATCTCCGTTAGTTTATTAGTCTGTGCTGGTTTTGCCTGGTGATCGGCATCTCCCCGGCTGCTCCCAGGGCTTGTGCTGGGTCCCAGAGCTGCTCTTGCCATGCCAGGCTCCTGCATCACCCCTCAGAGATAGTATTTTCTTGATAAAGACATTCGTAAGCGTGATGCGGGTTCGGGTGGCAGGACAGGAGAGGGGATCGTGTCCGCTTTGCTGGGTAAGAAATAATCTGGCTGCAGGTGTTTGCAAACTCTCTTCGTTCCTGTCTGAGACTGCAAAAAAAATAGTTGCTGTATTGCTCCTCAATCCCCCCTGCAAATCATCAAAAATATCACTCCAGCAAACAAAAAATACAAAAAAAAACCCCAAACCCAAATATGTAACTATATTGTGCAAAACAAAACATACAACTTTTCCAAGCGTTCCCCCATCACAGACTGGTGAACTTCCAGCCAGCCTTCACCAGCAGCCCTACAGCAACAAGCTGCTGCCTTAGGTGATGGAGGAAAACAAACCCTGGCAGGGGAAGGGGGAAAAAAGGGTTTTCCAGCTTCCAAAGAGTGATGAGTATCTGAAGAATATTGTTCTGTGACTGCTGAAATACGTGCGTGTGGCGGGGGCTGGGAAAGGTGACTCAGTCTGGCTGGTTCTCGGTTCAGTTGCTTTCCTTTCTCAGCCCCCAGCGAGGCATTTGGAGATGCTCAGGGCAGCAGCAGCATTGTGGGAAGGGGCAGAACCCGTCCCTTCGTGAGGCTTGTTTACTTTCGTCTGGAGCAAAGCACTGCCTCTTCACTTCTGAAGCAGTTTGGAAGCGTTTCCCATCGTGTCCTTTGCTTGCACGGCTGCTGTTTATGGTATCTGCATTTTTCCTGGTGACCCTCTGTACTGTCTTGGTGGCCTCAGCTCGCTCACTTGTCCCTCTCCCCTTGGCAGAAATGGTGTCAACAAAACTTTGCTCCCAAGAATGCAGCTTGACAGTTTTCTGCCCAATTTTGGGGGGCCGTTTCTCCCCCCCTGCTGTCCCCAGTTGCCGGACGTATGGATCTAGTCTTTGATGTTGACGGTTTTTCTGGCTTGTGCCTGCATGATAGCTGGAGACACATGCTGGCTACCCAGCGTTTCACAGGGAGGCTTGTTTTGGAAGCACAGAGGGGATCCACTGCTCGGTGGATCACGCTGATGTGAAGCTGGGGTCAGCAGCTGGGGCTGCACCCCCTTATCAGGGCTCTGTCACATAGGGTGAGAAGGGAGTTGCTGCCAGAAATGTTCCTCGAGAAGATCTCTCTGGAGATGGGGAGGAGGAGGCTGGACAGGAGGACTGTGCATCCGAGGTTGGGTCTGGCCTCTGGAGCTCCTGTCTTTGGGACGGAGGTCCTGGGATACGTGGTGTGATGCTCCAACCCACTCTTCTCCAGCCACTCTATGTTGCTGGAGGAGCACGTCCCTGCTCAGATGAGTGTCTGAACTCTTGGTGCATTTCAGCGGGGGTTTTCTTGCAGAAGCAAAGCTCAGCGTCTCAGTAATGGGCTTCCTGTCCATGTTGAAGGCTCTGGCTCCATCTGCACAAATCACTGTGGCTGCTGTAGCCATGCTCGTGAAGGCAGCTCTGTGTTGCAAGAGCTCGCCATGGCATTGCGTAGGAGGATCTTGCCCTCACTCGAAGCGTAGGAAGAACAGACGAGGGGTGGAGGCAGCAGAGCCAGACTCTTTCTGCTCTGGAATGACAGCATCGGTTGGTGGGGTTGAGAGGATGAGAACTGGGATGAACTTTCTACAAGAGGGTGGAGGAAAAGCTCTGGGGATGGTGGCAAGGATGGCTTTCTCCAAACAGCTGGGAGTCAGCGAGCTCTTACACATGCCGTATTATCCCTGCTGGGCAAGTTCCAACTTTTTGTTCACATTTAATTTCTGGCCTCAGAACATTATTGTCAAAATGCTTTTGTCTGACTCAGGCCACTTCAATACCATCCCAAAGCATCTCCCCACAACAGAGAGGCCACTAAATGCCTCCTCCTCACTACAGAAGCCATGTGCACAGTGGCTGTCGGGTTTCTAGGAAGCCCGTTGCTTCCATGTCCCTTCTCCTTTGGCTTTTTGTCACCGTTCTGCCTTTGGTGCAGGCTGGAGCCCATCCATGGGATCTTGCTAGTCTATTGTTCGGCAGCTTCATAAGCAGGTTTCAAAGGAGTCGCCTGGTGCTTTCTGGGCTGGCTCGGAGAGGGGCTGTTCTCTCGGTAAGCACCGAGCAGGCATTTAGAGAATCCTAAGAAATGAGCACAATGTGGCTCTTGAAAGCGTTAGAGCCCATTAACGATGCCAGGCATGCCGTTTCTGCTCCTCTTGCTGTTGTGTACCTCCATCTCCCTTGCCATTTGACTCACTCTGGTTTGGGTTTTTTTTTCCATGAATGCTCAAGACTTTAAATAGCAAAGCCTGAATCAATGCAGTGCCAGCCAGCAGCTGGCGAGGAGCTTACCACCGATAACCGAGCCCGTCTCGTGGCTGCACGCTCTGTGGGTGTCCCTGGCATATTGCCACCAGCAGCACTTTAGGAAGGGCAGAGCTGCTAGAGAGCCAACAAGGAGCCACACAAAGCCTGTCAAGCCTTCCAGCTATATGTTTTACAGCTGGTAAAGACCTGGTGGGGTGGGGAAGGCTTAATAGTCACCAAACATCCACACTTGACCTTTGCAGAGGCTGTAGGAGAAGCACATCGACTATTAGTGGGTTCTTCTAGAGAAGTAGGATATTTTGGTCATGCATGATGTTAAGCAAGGCAACCGGGGAAGCCTGACACCAAAACTCTCCCCAGAAGCTTGCAGCAGCATGAGTAATGCCACAGAACAGAAAGCTGCAGGAATGACTAGACCATAAAGTCATTACAAGTGGCGAGTGGCTGCAGAGGAATTTGTTTGCTTCTGCTCTCTCATGCCTGCCCCTCTCCATCTGCTTGCTTCGGAGATAGGGCATTGGTCTTGCTGGGGCAGATGTTGTGTCCAGGAGGGACTCAGGAGCCTTCATTTCCCAGGTTTGGGCAGGGAGCTATGGGAGCTTTGGGAGCCTATGGGCCTGGGCTCATAGCTCCTCTGCAGCCAACTGTTTCGAACCCATGGTCTCCAGGATCTGAAAGGAGACAGAAGGAAACCAAGCCGTGCAATGTCCCCTGCAACCAGGCAGGATTTATTCCATAACTTTTTATGTGGCACGAGCCTCTCTTAATTGCTGGTGCTGGCACCATTGCAGAACTCCGGGGCAGACAGGGATATGCAGAAGCAGAGACGAGACCAAGCAGACGCCTCTGCAAGGTGGGCTCACCTCGTGGGGTAACCCAGGAAGACAGTTGTCCTTAAAACAACGCAGCATCCCTGAGGAAGGGCAAATGAGGTTTGTCGCTGGAAGGGATGGACATGCACCGAGACCCTGGTAGAGAAGAAAAGGATTTCAGCCCCTGCAGACTTCCCCTGCTGCCCTGAGCTGCTTGAGCTCACGCATCTGCGAGGGAACAACCAGACACTACAGAAGCCCTTCACCCTCCCAGGTGTCTACTTGCTGGTTTGTGGAGCTATTTGCCCCAAATTGCAAGGCTGGCTTTTCACCCATGCCCTCTTTGGAGGGGTGATGCTCCCAGGTGGGAGGCCCCAAAGCTTTTCACTTCCCCACTGCGGTTTGCAAGCACAACTGGGAGGTTGTGGACACACAAAATCAGAGGCCAGTATCAAACATCTGGGTCTCATATCTCTGTTTACCGCAGACTTATTTAGAGCGACGTTCATGGCATGTTAAGTCATTTGGCATCCTCCGTTAGCGCAGAAGATGCTTTCCTGCAGAAGAAAGTGTCTCGCTTTGATTTGCAGCGCTTGCATGGTGTGCGCCCCGCGTCCCGCTTGGTCTTTGCATCTCCTTGGCTGCAAGGAGACATTTAAAAAAGCAAGCTGTGTTGATTTCAGCATTGTGTGAAAGTATTTTCCCATCGTTCTCTGTTGAAAAGCATGATTTAATTAACATTTTTATATGTTTATTATTTAAGAAAGCATGTGCTGCTGCTGCTTTTTTTTTTTTCCCCCTTGGTTTTACCCAACTTGTGTTTGTTATGAAATAGTTGAGTTGTATTCCATGGTATAGCCGGGAGGGAAAGGAAGGGATGGACGGAGAGCACCCACCCATCCCAACCTGCCTGATCTGGGGACCTGGCAGGGCATCAGCTTTGTGTGATTGGTGTCCATGCATGGAACAAGTCAGGAATAGCTGCTGGGCTTTAAATTCACTCTCTCTGCTAATCCACGTTAGCTCTTGAAGAAACACCAGACCTGCAGATTTTTTTTGTGGCTACACTACTGGTGTGTGCTGGATGCGTGCGTGGCCTTTCTCCCCGAGTTATGATCTGACACCGCTGGTTTAAGCAGCATTGCTTGGGGTTTATGGCTTTTAAATTGCTGTTTCTTGACTTTGGGAAAAGGAATTCTTGGGAGCTATGTGCTTTCAAAGGAAGGCCACCCAAACCCATGAGAGAAATCAAGGTTATGGTGAAGATATATCTGACATGGTGATCTCAGCAGAGCCCTCACTGCTGCGAGAGGGAGATATTTATGCGTTTGCAAGCTGTAAGGGAGACTGCTGGCATGGTCCCTGATGGGATGGTCCCACCTGCAGCAAAAACTGGTGAACAAATGCCCTCCCATTTGCCCCAGTGGGATGAAATAAGGTTTCACCAGTGGCCCTTTGCTGCCTGGCAGTAGGAGAGGATCTCAGGATGCCGGGAGATCTGTCCTAGCTCCTTAATCTCTTCTGAATACAGCTTGATGTGATTTCAGGATCCGGCAAACCCTGTTCAGGTTCCCAGCTTGGTTCTCCTGGAGACCTCTTGGTCTGTGAGAAGGTCAGCGTACTTAGACAGGCAATTTGTGCCAGTGCCTGGCCAAAAAGGCACAAAGCTGGGCACTGATTCTGGATACTGAGTAATGCTTTCAGGTGACAGGTTGCAGGTCTGAATCAGGGCCATTTAGGGCCAGCTATAAAGTCCATTTCTCTCTCCAAGGCTCTGCCCAGGGAAGGGGGTGGTGGCTGCAGGGAGCAAGCCTCCTGTTTACGTGCATTGCTCTCGTGTAACAGTCCCAGGGATGGGTTTCTTGCTGCATTGTGGCCTTGCTTAAAA